>AWOL01S0027159.1:90132-127887 GCA_000715115.1 Nicotiana otophora | reverse complement strand
TTTTTGGCACTTTTTTTTTTTTTTTTACCAAAAGTATTCTAGGTTAAGGTGTTTGGCTAAGCTTTTAGAAGGAAAAAAGTATTTTTGAGTAAGAACAGAAGAGTTTTTCGAGAAGCAGAAAAAATAGCTTCTCCCTAAAAGTATTTTTTTCGAAAAATATTTTTGAGAAAAATACACTTAAAAATATTTTTTAAAAGCTTAGACAAATACTAATTACTGCTCAAAAATATTTTTCAAATTAATTAACCAAACACAAGTTGCTTCTCACCAAAAGTATTTTTGGGGAAACAAATTTCAAAATAAGCTGATTTTAGAAGTTTGGCCAAACAAGTTATTAGTGTCATTGGTCAATTGATAGTCCAAATTTATATTACTTGTATTCTAAAGAGATAGTAGGCGAGATACAACAACATAACGTATTTATATCTCATAACTATAATAAAATATTTATAGTTATATAACTAATTCAATTAAATTCATCATCTTTGCATGTATAGAAGATACTAAAATTCAGCTATTGTTTCAATGTATGCACCAATATATTATTTTGTATATATTTTATATTGATTGATGCAAAAGACACGTGCAACACTAAAGCTAGTCATAATAAAAACAAATGAGGTCTAATCTCTTTGAAACTGATAGTTAACAGCACATGCAATACTTATATTTCATTTTATGAGGAGAGATAAAGAAATTATAATGACGAAGTAAATGTTACCAACGAAAATATGGCTATACAAAATCTCATCAATGCATAAAGTGATATTTTGATCAATCTCAAATAAGACTTACTATAGGTAGGAAATTCATGTTCAATGTCTTCACATCTTTAGTACCAACTACCAAATACAAGCTAAGATATATATAAATTTATTTTCGCACTCACTGAAATCAAAATTTTGGAAGACACTTGATTATTCAAGAATAAGAATAAAATTACCTAACCCGTAAAAGAGAAGAACGGAAACAGAAAAGAAAAATATATATTTTTAGCTGCTCCCAAAAATAATAGCTGACAAATTATATTTTATATATATATATGTATATAAAATACATATAATATACATACTTTATATACTCTGTGGCAAGCGAATGCAATTAGTTTTGGCCGACCGGCCAATTTTATAATTTGCCCAATAAAACTTCATCAATTATCTTTAGAATCCTTAAACTTTTGGTCATATGAACATTGAGGAAACAAAAAATATTATGTGATTTTTTTTCATCTGCATAAGACTTAATGACTTCAGTTACTCGATACTTATGTCGATAAAAATTACAGATATCCGATGAAATAATCGAAATGCACATAAATTAGCCCCGAACACCACCGTTATCAAAGACAAAGAAAAAATCGTTGAACTTTGGTCATGGATCAAGATAACGCAGGAGAGTCTATTTGGAGCAGACATCCTAGGTTATCAAATCCAAGATGCCAACGACTTCTCAGAATTTGAATGGTCTGTCACTACTTCAGTGCTCTAATGGCATAGTGTGAATAAACCAATGACATTTCTGCATTACGTAGACTTTCCAGAATTAGAAGACCAATTAGCCGACATTTCAATTGAGGCTGATGATGATAATGCAGAAAGAAAAATAAAAAATTACCAACTTCATAGTGTCCTCTTGCTTATCTTTTTAACTCCTTTATACATAAGAAAGTTCTCTTTACCACGTAATTCGTAATCCATTACTATTTGACTTCGTAAAAAGCATTTCTTTTTCATATTCATGTATCTCTAGTTTTGCTACTTCGTGCCACCCCGAAAGAATAAACTATAAACTATGCCCAAAACGTCGTTAACTAAGGGCACGACACGCAACCATATAGGAGTAATAATATAGTGTGCTACTACTAATAAATAGACAAAAAGAATAAAAAGTCAAATGAATTAGACAATTGAAGAAATAGACATAATGGGAATAAAAGGGTTGTCTGTCTAGATATGTGTTTGTCGGTCTATCTTTTTTCTTGTTTATCTTCTTATTAATGAGGAGAAGAAAATAACAAAAGATGACTAGATGATTAACTTAAAACATTACATATAGATGTTTGATAATAACAATTCTAAATAGATTTTTTCATGTTTAAAATTTATTTATATGTCAAAGATCTAATCTAAAAAGTATCTGGTGAATAGAGTCTCGTTTCAAAACAATTTTCGATAGTGCGAAGACTCTATACGTATCCACACCAAGACCGACTCTTGCTATCAATTCTTTGATCAATGAAATCGGCGAACAAATTGAATGAAAATCTTGTGTTAAAATTTTTCTCAAAAATCCCAACTCAAAGGTATAAGAACTAGAAACACTTTTCTTCTTCTCAAGAATTAATGATCCGATAATTTTTTCTCCATCACCCTTTATATAACGTCACTTATAAACTCTTTTCCTATTTGATTGAGATAATGATTTACTTAGACTAAAAGTTTATACCTAAATAATCTTTATGGAAATTTTCAATGGAAATTTGAATTCTCATTCAAATTGGCATCGTGACTGCCAAGTCCTTATGGACTTTCCATAAGATCCAATTCCAAATTGAATTATAAGTACTAATTAGTATTTTGTCTAAAAAATTCTAATCCCATTATTAATGGGTTTGAAGTTGCCGACAAGTCCGTTTGTGGACTTTACACCAATTCAAAATTGGATTCTAACTCATAAACCTTTATATATATATATATATATATATATATATATACACACACTCTTATATAAATAACTATTAATTAAATATATCAAATATGTATTACAACAAAGAGATATAATTTAACTTTCTATTCCAAATAGAAAATTTCAATTTGTTCACAATATTAATTATATCTTCAGTGCTAGCAAAGAATATAATAATATTTCATTTGGACTAATAATTTAAATTATTTCACTGATTAAATTCTATAATTTAATTACCAAACAATAAAATAATTAATCCTTTAGCAAAGATCAGAACACTCGTTAGTGTGCGACCCCATAGGTTCAATACTAAACCGGTAGTAAATTGATCATATCAATATACTAATCAAGGTCGGCATCTAGCAACACTCCTTAACGACCGGATAGAATGAAATATACAATTTACTCTCAAGAACCAGTAGAAGAATAATGTAGTAATTCCTTCTGTCCTTATATCTCTGGGTCACCCTAGTATGTGTTCATGTCAAATATAATCGACCACTGCATGACCTAAGAAACTCTTTTCTTCTTTCATTCAATTGCCCTGGCCAAGGTCTTAGTTTGTTCGTTTATAGTTCATGACAACATGGAGCTTAAACTCATTACCAAGAGTTGACAGATTCCATCTTGATCAATCACTAATTCTACAAGCATTTAATCATACCAAATATCCTTTCAACTATTGCCCTAGGGCCATAGGTGTCTAGTATCAAAGCACAATAAATAACTTGTCAATTACTATAACGATCTCAGGTCAAAGAAATCTTACATCACATTCTTCAAGAGAATATCCTATTGACAGTTTATGGTAATTCTAATCATTAGGAATTATCCAATGAGTCGGTTCGATGATCATATCTCTATATGCATCATCTATCTATGTGATTTAGTTAATGAGATCAACTAATTTTTATCCCATAAAGACAATCACATAAATATTGATCTAATCGGATTATTAATGTCCAAATTAATAATCCTACGATCAAGAATAAATTTAGATTAAATTATAAAAAAACTTCACTCTCATTATCATGATCTCCATTGCGATGACAAATCTCAAAATTTAATCGAAGACTTTATCAAGTTAATCAAACAACTAATAATAACTATGATAAAAAAATATCAAATGCCATATATTTTTTATATCAAATAACGTTTGCAAAAATATGTTCAAATCATCAAATATGAGATTGGATCTAGGGCATATCTACTATATCCCTAACAATTTGTTCAAGGATTGAGTAATAGTGATTAAGACAACAGTAAGCACCAACCCACTTGAACACTAACAAGCAACATGCTCATGTGCTTATAATTATCCTTAGATTTGACAATGAATTATGGACTCTCATCTAAGAATGCAAAACATTCAGTAACTTAATTAGAAACAAAGACAAATACTAGTCTAAGGATATCTAATATGGGCATTGGCAGTGTTTAGAATTTGGACCAGCAAAATTAAACAACATTGTCCCATCATCTTCTTTCCCACTTATTTTGTCTCACTTATTGTCCCTGCTCAATTTATTGACCCTAACTCATTATCCAAATCTTTTTGGTTTGGTTAGCTAGTGTATAAAAGGGACCGAGAACTCACTAACATATTTTACTCCCCTTCCTTTTTTCTTGATTTTATTCTCAAATTCTGTTTCACATATTCATACACATAGTCCTCTATTATGTCTAGATTTTGCATCAAAATAAAACTTGTGTTACTATGTATATTGATTGTGTTGTCCCTGTTTTTGGGATGTTGGGAGGCCATAGAAAGGCCAGTTGGTAGTCCTCGTCTAAATTTACGCGAATTTGGATATGATGAATCAACACTGGAGTATTACAGAAGAAGGGCAATGTTAGATGCAGAAACAATGAGAGTGGCTCCAGGAGGACCAGATGCTCAGCATCATTCTTTATCACCAACACTGTCATAAAATTTCAGCATTAAAACTGTGTTTGCACCTAAGTTGATAAGACATACGTTGTGTGTATTTGATGGCACTATCAATAGTAGAATTTAATCGGTTCACTATCGGTAATCGTTTATAACAAGTTTTTGTTCTATTTTCTATATTGATGTAGATAATGCGTATTTCATACTTGAAATTTCGATATGGCGGAATCGTCATGCTAAAAAGCCAGTACAAGAATCTTGATTTTGAAGGAATTAACAGCAGTTGTACTGAAAGAAATAATGGCAATCTTTTATTTTTTTTTGTTTTTACTGTTTTTGGAGACCGACTAATTCAGATTTACGCTGTTTAAGATCCATTAATAGGGAGGCGCTCCCTACCAATTCTTTTTTTTAAAATTCTTACGACTCAAATTCGAGACATTTATTTATTTAGAGATGACAATTGATTAAAAATTTTAAAGATAAAACACG
The DNA here is from genome assembly GCA_000715115.1 of Nicotiana otophora. NCBI lineage: Eukaryota > Viridiplantae > Streptophyta > Magnoliopsida > Solanales > Solanaceae > Nicotiana > Nicotiana otophora. The sequence goes on along the minus strand of AWOL01S0027159.1, from coordinate 122,819 downwards.
GACTTTATACTTGAGAGAGAGAAGTCCACACAATAGGGTGATGAATGGCCTTCTACATGTCTGCTTATTTAAAAAATTGCTGCTAACCATTTTATGGAACCTTTACAAAGAGAAAATTCCCAGCAGAAATCATTAACATGGGAAAGTTTGCACAGAAAAAATGCTGCTTATTTATAGAAGCTCCCACCCAGATTCACAGATGGACGATTCTGTTGAGTGTAAACATGGTGAAGGAAGAGAAGGCAACGCAGTGTGCTTGCTGGTTTCTGCGTCAACGTCTGCATACAAAACAGCCAATTGCTTGTATTCCTTTATCAATCTCTTCCTAGAAGCAAATGCCTCCTGTATTAGTTCCTGTCGTATAGCAGAGACAAAAACTGAGTTCAGGCTTTAAAGCAGAAGGGAAGCTTATTAATAGAGAGGTTACCTTGTACGACTTATATTTCCTTGGCCTAAAAGAAACCGTTCTTTGTAATTTATTGTCCACAAGAACACAACTTTCCTCGAGCTTTCCCTTATCAGTTAGATCAATCGTTTCCATCCCAGGAAGATCAATGCAGCAATCATTCAAGCATCCTGCAAAAAGCATCAAAAGACACGGATATGAATGCCCAGGTCTCAGAAGCAACGCATCAATCTGAACAATATGAGTATATATGGCCATGACATCCGTAGCTTCCAAGTTATTTGCTCTCAACCAAGAATTTTCCAAACCTTGTTTCAATCCTCACCCTTATATTTCAAAAAAATAAGTAGTTTTTATAAACCTTCGTGAAACAGATAGAACCTATTCATCCTGATTTTGCTGGTTCCAAGATTGATCTAAATCGCTGCTGCGTGTTCCATGAAATGATGAGGATATAACAGGATAAAGTAAATAGCAATCAACTAGTACGATTTTTCCAAACAAGGAATACAGCACCGAGAAATCTTATGGTTAATATTTTATAAAGAGCAACCCTTTTATTCTTCCATAAGTTTATAGTGGACAAAACATGCTAGTCAATATCATCCCTTCGCCCTCAAATTTCCTTTCTCATTTCTTTTTTTGAGCTCTCCTTCCGAAAAAAATGATACACTATGTTATAGCATCTTTTGCATTACTCAAGGACAATGAGTACTACGTAATAAGCAAGTAGTGCAGCAGGGATCTGAGTTTGCATTCATTTCTCATTATTCTCTTTATTTTCATACATGCATCATCATCTCGGCTGTATTCCCATAGTTTAATTGCGAGTACACATGAAATTTCAAAGGAAGGAAAGACAAACAATGTTGTTCCATGTTGTACCTATTTCTGCAGGACACATAAGAGCCTTCAACTGAGAGCTTGGATACCACTCAAGGTTATTTCTTATTGAACCAGAATCCCCAACTGACTCATGAGAACTCGAGACGTTTACATCTGCAGAAGGAGAAATCTTTTGAAGCAGTAGATACCACAGAAAGAAGAGGAAGTAAAAACAGAGACAACTAAAAACTGGACAATATTTATTTTTTACTCCACCAGAGGGTTCGAAGAGGAATCCACTTACCACTGAAATCCGTCAACAATGCAGCAGCACTTGAGAGAGCTGGAATGACAGCAACAACATTGTTTGCACTCGCTAAAGGAGTTGACAAGGAAGATGAGAGGCCAGTGGAGATACTACAATCCGACTCTGCTTCCAGTGAACAGTTTCCAATTGACAGGCTTGAAGATTCTGTTAACAGGGAAGAGTCTGATACTCCAGTGTCTACATCCACGCTTTCATTCTCTACAAGAACTCGAAAAAGTACAAGTTCAGATGACTGGAATGTATTTGGAGCGTCTTCAAATGCCCCCTTACTTGACTTATCAGAAACACAAGTAATATCGTCCAAGAAGCTTTTACAGACGGGCATGGACACCCCAAATCCTGCATCACTAAGTGAAGTTGGAGGTATATCAGATGTAAATGCTGGGGTTTGCGGCAGACTTTTATCTCTAATAGAACTTGATTTCTTGGGTGCAAGTTGATCCTCACTGGTGATATTGTCTTGCAATATCGTATGAGTTATTGAAACATTGGAAATGCTCTCAGCAGCATCAAAAAACCTGTTGCATCCTCTCTCATCCTCTGGGAAGGTTCCAAGTTCTGTATCATAAAATGAAGTTGGATGTGGGAACTTAGCCGTGATGGAATTTCCATGACTTTCCACCATTAAAGATGGTAATGACTTGGATAAAGCAATATCTCCAAAAGAATTTGATTGAGCAGTGATTGGTTGAACCTCACTAGTGATGTTCCGTTGCAAAACAATCTGACTACTTGGTGCAGTAGAAATACAATTAATAGCATCAGGAGAACTATCAAACATTTTCTCATTCTTCTCAGAGGCACTGGATTGTGATTCAGACAAATTATCCAGAAATGAACTTGATCCCTCAGCCAGTGGTTGCTCCTCCCTAACAATATCATCTTGTAGTATAATCATCAGAGAGCTTGATACATCAGAAAAACAGTTATCATCATCTGAAAAGCTACCGCTCTTGGTATCTTTAGAATCTTTGTCAGAACAGGATTCAGATGAAATTGTGGCTACCGAAGTACTTGATTCCTCATCTACCAGTTCTTCCTCCCTTGTTATATTCTCTTCAGAAACCTTACGAGAGCTCTTACAAGTTGCAGCGGCTCTATCATTTCCTACAGAAAACTCAATTTCTCCTTCTTCAGAAGCTACCACACCAAGTTCAGTTGAAGTTGAAGCATTATGGCTTTCAGGGGAATTGTCAGCATACTGATCTACAGATGATTGCTCTTTGATAGGGTTCTGTGTAGTGCCTGCGACTGAACTAGTATAAGTACCAACATCGTACTTTTGCTTTCCATTGACAGCTTGTGTTTCTCTTTTTATATGATCATCTATTGGGATATGAAAATCTTGCACCACACCCGAGTATAACTTTTTCATGCTTGCACCAACAGTTTGCACCTGATTCTCAACATATTTAACTGTGTCCTAATAGTGAAAAATTAAGCCAAATTAAAACCCCAAAATACTCATAATATGGTGAAATGTTCTGTCCATTCCAACAAACTACTAGAAAAATGTGGATTCCAAGGAAACAAAACAGCAAGAGAGAAAGCAGATATACCGAAGTATTTGACACATCTGGAAGCAGTTAATGGTCAAAACGGATCACATTTACATACCTTGGTTACAAATCCATCTACCTCCTGGCACACAGCCTCAAACTTGTGGTATATGTTTCCAATCCAACTTTTGCTTCTGATTTTCTCCATGGTGCAATGTAAGAGTTGATTCTAACACTAAATCCAGATCACACTTCAAAATCGTTTACACAAGGCAATGTCCTAATCCAAAAAAAAGTATCACCTGCCAAAAGCAATGACCTGCATAAACATCATGATTAATGTTCTGTCACATCACTCCGAAGACATAAATCTAGGAAGCCAAGCACATAACTGAGAACCCCAATGCAGCTGGATTTAGCTTCCTCAAAAATCTTCAAAAGGTATAGGCCACAGACATAGTTTTAAAAGCTATAACCTCTGAAAATTCTTTAACTGAATATCTTTTCACTAATTGTGGCCTAAATTTAGCGCAACGTAAGACAAATCAATTTAGTGCAAAGCTATAACATCTTTTAGTACAACAACAACAACAAAAAACCCAGTGTAATCCCACAAATGGGGTCTGAGGAGGGAAATGTGTACGCAGACCTTATCCCTACCTTGTGAAGGTAGAGAGACTATTTTCGATAGACTCTCGGCTCAAGGAACAGTGAAAATAGAGCAACAACAACGTAATAGGGTAACGGAAGCGAATAACACAACACGTAATAATAAAGAATCAAGAATAAGAAAATACAAGAATAGTACTAGTACTGCTGATAAGCAATGTAAGATAAATCAATATCAACTACCGGTGGTACCTGAAGCTGGAAACTTTTCAGACTTATCAAGCTATAAGTAACCAAACTATAATACCTTTAGCAGATAGAGAGTATAGCGAGATTGCGGTACCATACACTATTAATAGATGAACTATTTACAAGTTTTGGGCTATTTGAGTTGAAAAAAGAAAAAAAAAAATCAATAACAAAAGTAGAAAGCAGAGAATTTATAATGATTCAGCTCTTAAAAGAACAATAAAGAGAAAGATGAACAAAGATTCTATCTTTCAGTAACACAAAGCATCAAAGCCAGGACAAAAAAGGCATAAGCATACGTCAATAACCAAAAATCATCAGCTTAGAGGTCTCTTAATGTACTAAATTACAGTAGAAGTCAACTTAACAGTCGTAAGGTCTAAACTTTAATTTCTATTTTGACAAAGCAAGAAAAAACAACCCGCTTCCTATATTGCCATAAATATCAAGAAAAAAGTGTTAGATGATCGGAAGAAACAACAACGGTAAATTTACCTAGACTGTTGGAACATTATCACCAGCAACCAAACAACCACGGAAAGATGAAGAATTACGCTGTAATAAGTTGAAATAATAAGCAAAACCTCAAAGGGATTATCATTAAACAAAGATAACAAATTATCCAAAGGTAAAAGATAATATGGGGTTAACCCAAACAATACGACTTTGCAGAAAAACTGAAGTGGGGAAAAGTGAAAGAAAGATGAACTTACGGGTAATTTACAGCGGCTGATAATAAAGAAACTGAAGAATTGGGAGAAGGGTTTTAGAGCTGTAAAAAAAATCTCTATGTATATATATTTAACAACTAAATTATGTACATGGAAAAGGTTTCAGAAATTGTTGGGTTGGAGTTTAGTGTTTATTTGGGGTATGGGATTTTCTAAACTATTTCCTTTTGTTAATAGGAAACTTCACTTTTTTGTTTTGTTTCACTTTCTTTTTAATTATTGTATTACTATATTGTATTTACTATTGTGATATCATCTGGGATCACGCAACAGTCAATCCCAAAGTTTCTGCTCTTTTTCTTGTGAAGTCCTCCTTGAATTATACTTGCGGCAACCTTTACATGATAGGATTTTCACCCCTTATTTCATAAAGGGTTGATGAAATTTAGGTTTAATAAGAAAATGGTTGCAAAATAGGATATGTTGGTCCTTCGAAATTTCGTTTGATTTTTTTTTTTAGGAATTTTCAGAAACCACTATTGTTCAGTGGCTATTAACTTCCTATAACTACCGTATACATAATTATTTCTTATAACTAATATTCAGTTGTTACGGTAGTATATTCACTGTATTCGCGTTGCTATATTCATGAATACATTAGCAAAAAGCGCCTAAAAATCAGAGCAATCCAGTTGTACGCGCATGTATTCACATGTATTTGTGCCATGTATTCATGAATACAGCAGCAAAAGGCGCCTAAAATTAAGGCAGTCCAGCTGTACGTGCATGTATTCGCGCTGCTGTATTCATGAATACAGCAGTAAAAAGCGCCTAAAATCAGGGCAGTCCACCTGTACGCTGTAATGATCCGGACGGTCGTTTTGAGAGTAGTAACTCATTCCCCCATTTACTGCTTATTTTGTACTTTATAGTTATTATGTCACTTGCTGGGGTAGTCGGTTCAGGGCCGGAGAGTTTTCGGAATGAATTGAGACACTTAGTCTCAAGGTTGAAAGCTTAAGTTGAAATAGTTTATCGAATATTGACTTATATGTAAACGACCCCGAAATAGAGTTTTGATGATTCCAATAGCTCCGTATGGTAATTTTAGACTTAAGAGCATGTCCGAAAAATTATTTGGAAGTTTGTTGTTAAATTAGGCTTAAAATGGCTAAAAATAGAAATTTAAGTTTGAAAGTTTGACCGGGGAGTTGACTTTTTGATATCGGGGTCAAAATTTAATTTTGGAAATTTGAATAGTTCTGTTATGTCATTTATGACTTGTGTGCAACTTTGATAGGTTTCGTCATCGAATGTAGAAATTGAAAATTCTTAAGTTTCATTAAGCTTGAATTGGGGTATGATTCGTGGTTTTAGCGTTGTTTGATGGGATTTGAGTTTCCGACTAAGTTCGTATGATATTTTAGGACTTGTTGGTGTATTTGGTTGAGGTCCTGGAGGTCTCGGGGGAGTTTCGGATGGTTAACAGATCAATTTTTGGACTTGGAAGATGGCTGAAGCAACATATTTCTGGTGTCTGGTTTCCTTCTTCGCACTCGTGATGGGAGTCACGTGTTCGCGAAGGGCAATTGGAGGCAGGCGAAGATTTGTTCTTCGCGTTCGCGAAGCATTGGACGCGTTCGCGAAGGTTGAGGGCCAGTGTGCATCGCCAACGCGAGAAAGCTGACGCGTTCACGAAAAAGAGTGAGGGCTGGGGTGGACTTCACGTGTTGGCCTACGCATTCATGAGTGAGGTGTCGCGTTCGTGAAGGCCTGGGATCCCTGTTCATCGTGTTCGTAAGAGGACCCTCGCGTTCGCGCAAGAGGAATTTTTGGCTGTGAAATTTTGTGCTTCGCGAACGCGAGGAAGTTTCCGCATTCGCGAAGAAAAAATGCCTGGATAGAGAGTATAAGTTCTGAAAGTTCCATTTTTAGCGATTTGGAGCTCGGGGAGAGGCGATTTTCAGGAGATTTTCAAGAAAAACATTGGGGGTAAGTGTTCTTAACTCAACTTTGGTTAAAATACCCGAATCTATGATAGTTTTTAACATTTAATTGGTGAATTAAGTTGAAAATTTTTGGAAACCTCTTGGTTAAATTTTAAGATTTGATAGCTGAATTATTATCGGAAGTTAGTAATTTTGGTATGGTTGGACTCGTGGTTGAATGAGCGTTCTTATTTTGTAACTTTTGTCTGGTTCCGACACGTGCGCCCCACGGGCGATTTTTGAGTTAAATTTCAGATTTTATTGGAAAATTAGTATTTTCATATAGAAATAATTTTCAATGATGTGTATTGATTAAATCGAATTAATTGTGACTAGATACGAGACTTTCGGAGGCCAATTCACGAGACCAAAGCATAGCGGAGTAAAGAATTACACGGTTCAAGGTAAGTGACTTGTCTAACCTTGTGTGAGGCAAATTCCCCTTAGGATTGGTAATGTCATGAAAATTGAGATGTATTGAAAGTCGTGTACGCGAGGTAACAAGTGTGTACACGGGCTAAATGTGGAAGATTATATCTTTTGTGTAGGACTCTGTTACATATTAATTAAATTATTTTATCATGTTATAATCATCATTATTGGTCTATTTTTATATTTTAAATTTGACTTAACTTTTTTCTACTAATTGATTTACCTGTTTAGTTGAAGCTTTGTTTCTTTTATTCTGTGCTCATTATTTTAAAGTTGAATTTCTTAATTGAATTATTATTTATATGAAGTATTTGACATTAAAAATTTGGTATTGAGACAAAGTGTTGAATTTGTAAAATATTAATTTGTTGAGTTATTCACTTTCGAATATTTTGTGAGATTTGTTATTAATTGTGATTGAGCTGTGAGCTCCTTATTGTGGAAAATAATATTGTTGTTGATTTATTTTGGCAAGTTGAAATATTTGGGCACTTGAGGTGCAAATTATGATATACTGTGATATAGATACCCATGTGGTGGTATAAGGTCTGGTGTTGAAACGCATGCGGTGAGATAAGGGTGGCTTGATACGCGTGGCTAGTAGGGAAACTACTAGAAGCCATGCAGTGTGATAATGGTGGCTAAAACGCGGGATGCCATTTCGGAAAAAAATAATTTCTTTAAAATTTAATGTGAAGGCTCCCGCAGTGATATAAGAAAAATAGATATTGTGAATTTATTTATGATTTGGGACTACGAGGCGGTACCTCGGGAGTGCCCTTGTTGATATTTTTCTATTGGTGTACTTGCCTTGATTGTTCTGTTTTTCCCTGAATAGGTAAATTTTCTGTTTTTCTTCAGTGATATATTATTTACCCTTATTCTGTGCAGCTAAATTGTGACATACTCCTTACTCGATTCACTTTTATTTTTAATAATAATAATAATAATAATATTATTATTATTATTATTATTATATTGTTAAATTTTTTCGCCTTGTCTTTTATTATTTTCAGTAGGGCCCTGACCTAACCTCGTCACTACTCTACCGAGATTAGGGTTGGCACTTACTGGATACCGCTATGGTGTACTCATACTACGCTTCTGCACATCTTTTTGTGCAGATCCAGGTACTTCCTACTAGACCAGGTATCAATGAGCTAGTCTGTACGCGGAGACTTCAAGGTACATCTGCGTCCCCCTCTATCTTTATTATGTTGTTCTCCTTATCTTCATTAGACTCTGAAGTTTAAAGGCACTTAGTATTTCTCTTAGAAGCTTGTGACTTATTTCTACCGGGTTTTGGGAGTTGTAACTACTTTGAATTACAGTTTTTTATTATTTCGTATGTTGAGATTTGAGTTTCAGCTTTAGATTCCGTATGTTTTCGCATAACTCATAGGCTTACCTAGTCTTAGAGACTATGTGCCATCACGACATCCTACGGAGGAAATTTGGGCTCGTGACATACACGAATGTATTTACATGTATTCGCGCCATGTATTCATGAATATAGCAACAAAAAGCACCTAAAATTAGGGTAGTCCAGTTGTATGCGCATGTATTCACATATATTCGCGCTGCTGTATTCATGAATACAACAGTAAAAAGCGCCTAAAATCAGGGCAGTCCAGTTGTACGCGCATGTATTCACATATATTCGCGCTGCTGTATTCATGAATACAACAGTAAAAAGCGCCTAAAATCAGGGCAGTCCAGTTGTACGCGCATGTATTCACATATATTTGCACCATGTATTCATGAATACAGTAATGACAATCACTTTAAAAATAGGTATCTATGGATGTCTAAGAGAGAGGAAAAATATAAATAGTGTATTTCATGCCTCAATGGTAGTATATACCATATATACTTATTTTGGTATAAAATATAAAAGGTAGCTATAGAAAATAATATTTTAAAATAATTTTGATTTATAATAAATAGGGTGTATACCTTTGCTATAGAAGGTAAAATTTCCTTCTTTTTTTTCTTGGACTTAAAGTTCGGGTGCCTTGCACTCATAGCCTAAAGTTGAGGAGCATTTGCATATCTATCTAGTTTTGGGGTCACTATTGAAGTATACTCGTATTGCACAAACAATTACAAGTTTATCCGTTTTTGGATAAACTTCAGACTTAGCAGGTCTGAAGATAGAAAAATTAGTGTCTAAAGTTATAAACTTAAGATGTACTTAATACTATTTTAGTCTTAAGCGCGGCAGCTAATTTAGCATTCACCAAAGACTTTTTTAGTCTTAAGTGCAAAAATTGCACTTAAGATGTACTTAAAACTTAATTGGACCGAAGTGCAGCTAATTTTTACAAGCACTTAAGACGTTTCAGTCTAAAGTGCAAATTACTCAAAAACATAAACTTGTTCTTCGAATTTCAACAATCCAACACATGATTCAATACTCAAATCTACTCCAAATGAGCTCAACCTTGAAACATAACTTTCAAATATTATAAAAGAACAAACTCCAATCATCAATTTATCAAAATAACAACAAATCTAACAAACTTATTTTACAATGAAGAGGATGAGGAAGAAGAAACTCTAAGCAGTAGCAAATAGAGGAGTGCCACAACAACTTACTAATGTAAAACACCATAAATCACTTAAAAAATCCCTCACAGACACCATGTAAATTTACTGTCACCTTTACTTTCACAACAATTAAGAAGAAGGAGGAGGAGGAGGCCTGAAGTTCTTTGTACTTTAGATTCTAGTTAAACCTTTTTTTTTTAAAGTGGGTACTAGTTAAACGGGGGCGATAAAATAGGGTACTCTATGAAATTTTTATTAAACTTGAAAGTAGATAGTAAATGGGGCATTTTCATATATACCTACTTTTGGGACCACCATTAAGTTTATACCCGCATTGTATAAAATTTTACAAAGTGTACCCACTCGAATTTGAAGTATTCAATGCAACTTCAGAAAATCAAATCTGAAGTTCTTCTATCTTTCAAATGCGGAATGACAGTCCGGTGCACTAAGCTCCCGCTATGCGCGGGGTCGGGGAAGGTTCGGACCACAAGGGTCTATTGTACGCAGTCTTACCCTGCATTTCTGCAAGAGGTTGTTTCCACGGCTCGAACCCATGACCAAGAGGTCACAAGGCAGCAACTTTACCAGTAACGCCAAGGCTCCCCTTCTTTCAAATGCAACTTTAGAAATTCGAATTTGAAGTAGTTCAATCTTTTCAATGCAACTTCAGAAATTAAATCTGAAATTCTTCTACCTTTCAAATGCAATTTCAGAAATTCGAATCTTAAGTTCTGAAACATAAATTTGTTATTTGAATTTTAATAATCCAATATACGATTTAATGTCCAAATTTATTCTAAATGAGCTCAGATTTGAAGCATAACTTTCAAATATCATAAAGAAAAAATCTCAATCATCAAATTGTCAAAGCACCAATAAATTTAATAAACTCATTTTGCAACTAAGAAGAAAAAGAAGAAGAAACTCTAAGCACAAAAAAAGAAAAAAACAACAGTAAAGAAGAAGAGAAAAAATATATATCTGAAATTATTCAAAAATTGGGTATCAGCTAAACATTTTTTAAAAATAGGTACAAATTCAATGGGTGGCGCAAAACTAGGTGCCACATGAAAATTTTACATTGTAAAGATAGTTTAACATTGCTCTTGAAATATTTTGCGATTTGCATCTAGCAATATACTGAATTTTGGAGTTGTAAATCTATACTATCTCAAAAGCATGAATCCCCTTATCGAAATAATGTTCATCTTTTTTTATCTTTTAAAAATAGGTCTCATATTGAACAAAATGTAATTTAATTATTCTTCAGATATATAACATCTTACAATTAACTAAAAAGATTATTTATTGAATATTTTTTTATTTGAAATATGTAGGAATTCAAATATTAGGATTTTATGTCAAATAAAACTTCCTAAAAGTAAGCCATAAAGATAAAACACATGATTGATTTTAATAATTTATATGAGATGAAATACATAAGTAAATTTTAGGATACGTGATCATTTACAGGATCTCAAATTATTATCCAAGACTAGCATTTTAAAGATAAAATACCCCTAAATTATTATCCAAATAATTCAAGTAATGAATCGATTGATCAAATCTGATAATTAGTCGTGATAAACGTATTCAAGTAATTTTTTGTTTAATACTATACATTAAAAAGTTTCTCCATTTATCAGCTATGTTATTTATCCTTGATTGTGAATGCAATTTTATTTGTAGTGTTCTTCTTCAAAGGTTTTTTTCATATAACTTGAGGAATTAACTAATTAGTAAAAGAATGCTATTCATGTTTTTTTAATAAATTAATAAATTAACTAATTAGCTTATATTTTTATGATATAACTCAAACATAATTTTTAATATAATATTTATGTGATCTCTTACAAAAAATTTACCTTTTTAAAGGGGACACATGCCAACACGCATACTCTTTTAATAACCGAAATATTTATGGTTAAAAGATATATAGGCTGTAGAAGGGTATTCCCTGTTTAAGGAAAGTTTTGGCTTGTGGTTCCACATTGTGTTGACGATGAGCAAGTTGTCCAAGTCATTAGTCAAAATCAATGACTGTAAAACGTGTGCACTCATGTATCAAACACTTGGATTTAAAAGAAGAAATTTGGCCTACAAGAAGATAAATTAAGTTAAAAGTATGTGACGTCAACATGCAATAAATATTTATACCAAATTAAATAAATCATACTAGTTAAAAATAAAACTAAAAATACATATTATTTGATTATGATTAAGAAATAAATATGTATAAAATAAATTTTTCTTATATTAATTAATTGATTTAAACATTGGGTATGAATATTTTTTACTATATCGACATGCTCATTGGCTTAAAATGAAACAAATGATTATTTAGTGATACTGGTGTTGATTCAATTTTCACTTTCAGCTGATCACAGCTCATCATATACAAAACCTGGTGAAGCATAGCCATGTTTAAAGAGGGGTTGGCTAATCTTTCACTTTTGGCCATAAGTCGCTTTTAGGGTTATTGTCCCCTTTATCTATTCAGATAGCTTTGCTAACTTTCTATTATCTTTTTAGTTTATTTCTCCCACTTCAGCATAATCGATGATGAAAAGGGATAGATTCGACATGTTTGGTCCTTTTCAACTTCTGGATTAGATCTTTATGTCCTAGACAATAGCATGAGTAATCAAATATTTTTAAAAGCGGATTCGAAATTTAAAGTCTATGGCTCAACGTTTAAGGTTCTTAAAGTTGAACCAATTATATTTTTAAAATTATAGGTCCATACACTTATTAGTTATTGTAATTTTAGTGTATTTTTACACATAAATTAATGTGCCGCGTCGGAAGTACTGAGTTCAGATGAACTTAGTGATGCAACTTTATAACCGCCCCCGGATATATCATCAAGAGACTAATACTAGTACCATAAAAAAAATTAAATAATATGGATTAATAAGATGCTAATTAAAACTTGAGTACTTGATCGCAGAGGTTTTCTTGATCAAGATTCTTCCCAGCTTTCCAAAAGAAAACTACCTAGCTAGTACATTTTAATTAAATAAACTTACTTCATTCATATCTATTGGCAAAATGCGAGAGCAAAACACAAAAACTATAGCAATTAGAAGAAACAATCCGGCTTGTAAGAGAATGTTCCTCCTTGATTACTTGATCACGACAAAGAAGATCAAACATCAAAACCATACTGGATTATGCCTAGGAAATTCCGAGGACCAAAGACTGTAATCGCCATGAGACAACTTAGTACAAAGCCCAGAGCCTATATGGTTGCGACCTATAACTGTTGGTGATAAGCCCTGAACCTGAATGTTACAATTAGAAACTAGGCCACAATCACAATTCTGTGCATATATGTCCCTGTTGCCTTGAAACTGGGCATACTGAACTCCAACTTGTAACACCTCTGGTCTCGAGCCACCACCACCGAACATTGATCTTGAATTCTGGTAATGGCAATTTAAATTGAATGGCCCCGAGTTAAGACTAAAGCGGGGTTTTTTCTTTGTCCTCCCGATGGCCATTTCACACGTTAAATGGTGTCCATCGACCCACTTGATAGGTTCATAAATTGCTGTTTTAGCCCCTTCTAGTGTTTTGTACACAAAAATAGCGTAACCTCTTGATTTTCCTGTTTCTTTATCGAAACCAAAAGGACCCTTTTCTATTACACCATAAGAGGAAAAATATTCCAACAATCTACCTGGTAACATGTTATGTGACACATTAGCCACATAAATTGTACGTAAAGATTCGTCATTCATGTCTTTGGCTCTTGAATTAGCAATCTTTGTGATTGTCGTCTTTCCATTAATCCTCTTGTATGGCTCTTTGAGTGCCATTAGTGCACTCTTTACATGCTTGAAAATGACAAAGCCATACTCTTTGCTTACACCAGATTTATCCAAAATGACAACAGCTTCTTCGACCTCGCCATAAGCTGAGAAAAATCGATGCAAAGTCTCGGATGTAGTATTACATCCGAGACTTCCAACGAAGAGCTTTCGCTGAATAGATCCTTCGTAGGATTTAGTTTTAGTACTAGAAAGTACATTTTCTAGGACCCCAGGAAGTAAAACAGATATGCCTTCAGCAATTTTGTTGAGTTGGTCATTAGTAAGAGGCTGATTCATTTTTTGTAGGCTCATTTCTTGCTCCGTTTTCTTGTTCAAACGAACATTTAACCATAACTCTATTGCATTTAGGAAATGCAAACATCTAAGGAAGACCAATCTTAACAGATCTTTGAGTTTTGAAGTAAAAACAAATCCAAGATTTTGACTCATCTTTCAAAGTCAAAAGGAAGAACTACTAAAGAACTAATGAAGAGTAGACAGATGATTGCTTCTTATTTTCTCTGTTGCTTTACCAATGTTTATAAAGAAAGGAACCAAAGGCAATGTGTGTCGGATGTTGAAGGGGATATTAAATGCCAATTACAGGGCACTTTCCATTTTAAAGAGATGTTCAGTTTCTGAAACTATCCGACCTATTCTGAGTATCTGCATGAACCAAATTTGGTAACAAAATTGAAAACATACAGCAGTACTAGGCAGTCAACGTTGCAGCATTAAGTCATATGCTAGAAAAGCAAATATAATTTGCATATAATACAAACTCAGTTTATAGGGTTGCTAAGTATGCATTGTCAAATTTTAAAACGATTATACAGTTTAGCATACCAAGGAAAACTTAAACTTTGATCAAGCAATAAAATAACAACAATAAGTACGTCTCAACCAGCAGCACGTTGGCCCGATCTTATGAATCATCACTTGACTATGTCGCTCCATCTAAGTTTGTCTCAAACCAATATTAGACAGAATAAAAAATAAAATAAAAAGTAGAAGTTCACTATTCTTTTTTACTGGCATATATAAATTTGACAGAACTAGAAAACTCCGGTCATGTGAATCATCACTTGACTATGTCGCTCCATTTTAAGCTTATCTCAAACCAATATTAGACAAAATAAAAAATAAAAAAAGTAGAAGTTCACTATATCTTTTAAGGAGAAGGTTTGCAATATGCTGATAACGAGTGTAACCTAGTATTTTTTCACAGTACATTGATCAAGCAATAGTTAATATAAATATTTTTAGAGCTTATATTGTGTTTGGATTTCATCACATGGTTTTGATGTTCATACTTCTGAGTAATTCCATTCACCCTTATGCAGTTATGCATGACAAGCTAACTAACTAAGGTACATAAATTACTAAATCCTAAGCATGCCGAAACTAACTACTTAATTAATCAAAAATCAGATGTCTCCATTAAAGTGAGATATTTACACAAATAGTCGACCGGAATCACCGTTTACTTTTTCTAGCCAGTATATAAGATATTGATTATACACGATTACATACGACGTTAAAGTAATCTCTTTAACACATTATTTTTGTTCTTTTCGATGTAGAGGTGGACATAGGGTGTTTTTCATGCATTTATGGGCTTTGAGAAGGGCCAATTTACTCGCTTTTGTTGGAACCATCCCTGCTCTTCATTATCTTTGACGCAACTTCCAGAAAAAAATTCTGCAACTTAAATTTAATTCATAAAATGTGGTATTTTGTATATATGGCGTTGTTTTGAAGTAAAACGAAGTCCAAGATTTTGATTCATTTTCAACTTCAAAGTTTCAAAGCGTAAAGGAACTAATGAAGATAGACAGATATGCTTTCTTATTGTCTTGTTGCATTTCCAAGGTTTATAAAGTAAGGAACCAAAGGCAATTTTCTGTTTCTGAAAATATCCGAGCTATTCTGTATACCTGCAACAACCAAAATTTGGTAACAAAATTGAAAACTTACAGCAGTAGGCTGTAGGCCTAGGAAGTCAACATTGCAGCATTTGTCATATACTAGAAAAAGCAAACGCTTTTCATATGATTAAAAAAAAAAAAAAAAATGAAAAATGATCAATTTATAGAGTTGCTAAGCCATGCATTGTCAAGTCCTAAAGAAATTATCCAGTTTAACATTCCAAGGAGAGCTTAGTTTTGATCAAGCAATATTTGATACTGTAACTGTAATATATCTCTAGAACTTTATATTGTTTTTGGATCTCATCACACGGTTTTGATGTTCATTAGTATTTCTAGTAGTTCATGTTTCGTATTCATTCACCGTATTGCATAATGAGGTAAATTGATTTGCGCCAAATTGCAACTGAGGATCCAGAATTTAGACGCTGGAAGTCCTGAGCTTAAGTGTGGTTCTAAAATGTATATCTAATTCAATCTACACTTGTTATTTGCACTTATATGAACTTCGATTCTGCTACTTTGAATTCTATCAGAACTCTCGAACCCTCATTTGGAACTGCCAATATGCCCAAGCATGTTAATATTAAATCAACTAGACATCTGATGTCTGCAATAAATAGAGTAATCTCTTTAATTTGTTCAGCGTTTCTATTATATCATTTGGGACGTAGAGGTTGAAAACAAGGGAGGTTTTCATGAATTTATGGCTCAGTGGGCTGCAGAAAAGGTAAGCAGAAAGAGCATTACAGAGGAAAGCAGAAACAAATGTAGAGGCTGACTAAAACGGAAAAGGGCTAAAAATACCCCAATCGTTTGATAAATGACTTTTACGCTCCGTTCACCTATTGGTCAAAAATGCACACAACGCTATTTCTACGACTAAAAATACCCCTGCGACTAATGGCAGAATTTGTGGACCCCACTTTTAATGCATTGGCATCATTGTTTAAAGAAAAAACAATTTTTGTGGTCAAAACAAATATTGAAATAAATCGGATTCCTAATAACCAATTTTACTTCACTTTTCAAAATATAAAGAATAAGAATATTCAATTAGTAAAGGAAAGGAAATCTTATTGATTGTTGTAGCTTCCTTCCAAGAATTGAGAGTAAGAATCTTCAATCAAATAGATAAATAAGAATAAAAAACTAATTGCAAGTATTTGTGAATTCCTTGATGATTGTACAAATTATGGCAAGGGGTGTTTGTTGATACCCAATTTTGCCCTCATATTTTTTTAAATATATATATGCTTTCTTATTTAATTTACAAGATTTACACGAGCATTTTTTATAATTTTTCATAATTTTAGAGCTTTTAAATTAATTTTTTCTTGCATTAAATTACATAAAAATTCAATAATTATCCCTTTAAATTATTTTTGATGACTTAATCATCCAAATTACTATTTTTGCATCCTCATACATGTTTCATAATTTTTTTCACTTCATTTCATATAATTATGTTTACATTTTAAAGCTATTTATTTAATTTTGCAATAATAGCTTATATTCATATACAAAGACTCCTTATTTATACTATTTGTGTTAAAATAGTATTTTATATTTTGACAATGCTAAATAATTATTTTAAATTATTTTAGTGCATAAAAAATATTTTTTTATTTATTAACTAGCCATTTTTAAAATTATCTTTTAATAAATTGAGTGTACTTAAGAGCTGGCCCAAGTTTTTAAAGTCAATTTTCGGACCAAAAGGCCCAGTACCTTATCCCAATAGCCCCAACCCAAACCAAATGACCCATTAATCTAAAATCCGTTCGGCACCCATTTCCACGACCCACCCCGCTCAAATTTTTAATCCTGGCCGTTGATCTTTCAAGATCAACGACCCCCATTTATCCTCTCCTTTTAAATTAACCTCACCCAAACCTTAACCCTTATTTCACCCGCCCGCCGCCCCCAAATCCTCCCGAACCTTCTCCTCTCTTCACAAACCCTAGTTGTCGCCTCCAGTTCTTTTCCTAATCCAATCCATCCATGGATTCTTACACTGATTTGCTTACTTTTTTGGGATTATATCATTGTTACTTGCATAAACATAATCAAGAGGGATTGGACCTATTCAGTAATATTAGGACGGTTTTCCGTCCATATACGTCTATGGTAAGATTATACGGGCCCGATTTAACAAGATCTCCGGCCAGTCCGTGATTCCGGTCAAACTAGGGTTTGCCTGATTTTCTCCTAAATTGATTCTAATCGATTCTGCATGCTCTTCTTTCCTTATTTTGTGTCTGATTGATTATATTTCCTTGTTTGTTTGTTCAATTTCTACTACTATATAAACCCCTCCAATAATCCCCTTTGACGAACCCAATCACTGCTATTATTCTCATTATTCTCCTCTTTCACTTACTCACTCACTCTGTTACACTCGAATATTTTGTAAAACTGTTGAATTCTGGGCCGGCTGAAAGCCAAGGCCATTAAACGACCTCCTCTGGTGCAAGCATTGTTCGGAGCCCTTCTCGAGGCTCTTGTGAACTCTGAAGCATCGGAGATCTGGGGTTCTTGCTATTAAGCTCTTTACTATTCTTTTGCTCGAATAATTTTGCTAATGGTTAGTGCTTTTAACCCTTGCAATGTTAATTTTCTTTCTTTCCTTCTGCATACCTATATGTGTTTGAATTATATGAGTATGATTTAGTTGTGAATCCCTGATATTGCACTATTATGATAATGCTCAATACTCTTTTGTCATCCTATGATAGTTGAATGCATGAGATAGTTTATTGCTTTGTCCTTAGTTTGTGTTAGGCTAGTATGTGTTCTTTATTATGGTCTGCACTTTTATGTTGGTTCTTTGTTTTCTTCTGGAATTAGTTCTGTACCTCTAGCATCTGAATATGATTCAGTTTTGAGCTTCAATGCATGCCTATTTTGATATGAATCTAACTATTGTGACTATATGTTATTAGTTATAGAATTTCTTCATACCTTGCTTTGGATAGTATTACAACTCTATGGAAACCTCCCTCTACTTTGAATTAATCATTCAGTGCTGAGTCTTGTGTCTGATTGACTGTCCTTTGTGTACTAGCCACAACTATATGGAACACTACTTTAAGGTTTACTCTAAACATGTTTTCTTACTATCCTGATCCCTAGCATCACTTAGGATTTTAAGATAAACATTCCGTTTTGCCTTAACTATGATCTTGCTTCCTTGCTAATATGCCTCCTAGTATGTCTTGCTTCCCTGTTCCTTCAGTGATTACTCGGTCTGTCATAATATGTGTTTTAATGCTGCCTTGCCTTCTGATGAGAATTAACATATTTGTCTTATGATGCTAAGATGTATACTTAGCATAAATTGGACTTCTTAAGCCTCAACCTGTTAGTGTTAATTTTTATCAAACTTTGCAAACCTGTTCCTCCCCCTAACTCTCCCAATATGTGTTTGTTATGTGCTACTTTGCTAAATGTTGAAGTTGTAACGACCCGACCGGTCATTTTGAATATTTGCACTTCGCTTGGTAGTTTATGGGTGTGAGTGTCTCCGTATGATGTATTTTGACTTGTGTGAATTGTCGGTTTTGGTTTTCAGGTATTTCAAAATCGAATTGGAAGAATGGATTTCATTATTGGAGCTTTAAATCGAGAGAGTTGATCAAGTTTGACTTTTTAGCATTTGACCTCGGATTGGAATTTTGATGGTTCTGTTAGCTCTGTTGGGGTGATTTTGAACTTAGGAGCGCGTCCAGATTGTGATTTGGAGGTCCGTGGTTGAATTTGGCTCGAAATGGCGAAAGTTAAAATTTTAGAAAGTTTGACGGGAGTGGACTTTTTGATATCGGGGTTGGATTCCAATTCCGGAAGTTGGAACAGGTCTGTAATGTCGAATGTGACTTGTGTGCAAAAATTGAGGTCAATCGGACGTGATTTGATAGGTTTCGGCATCGGTTGTGGAAGTTGAAGTTTCAAAGTTCATTGAATCCAAATTGAGGTATGATTCATCATTCCGATGTTATTTTGTGTGTTTTGAGGCCTCAAGTAGGTCCGTGTTATGTTGTTGGACTTGTTGGTATATTCTGACGGGGTCCCGAGGCCTCGAGCGTGTTTCGGTTTGTGTTCAGACTATTTTCCTCCATTTTGGCCTTGCTGGTATGTTCTAGTTTTCTGGTGCGTGGATTGTTCTTCGCGATCGTGGATCAGTTGATGCGATTGCGTAAAGGGAAAATGGAGCTGGGTTGTTTCTTATTCACGGTCGCGATTGGCCAGAAGCGATCACGTAGCTTTGTGTTGAAGACAGTTCGCGTTCGCGTAGGTGTGCACGCGTTCGCATTGTAGAGCTGAGCTGGGCAGGTCTTCAAGGCTTCTTCATCGCGTTCGTGAGCCTGGGGCTGCATTCGCGTAGGTTCTTTTCGAGACTGAGCAGTTTGTGCTTCGCGATCGCATAGCTTATTTCGCTATCGCGTAGCATATTTTCAGGGGCAGTGCATTTTCTTCTTCGCGATCGCGAAGGTATTTTCGCGATCGCGATGCATTGATTTGCTCAGTTATTATAAAATACTCTATTTCAAGGGTTTCAACCATTTTTATATTTTGGGAGCTATGGAGCTCGGATTGAGGTGATTATTGAAGCAAATTTCACCATATGAATTGGGGTAAGTGTTCTCTACTCGGTTTTGGTTATATTCCATGAATCTATCTTCGATTTTAGCTTTTGGTTGATGAATTTTAAAGAGGAAATTGGGGGTTTTGGCCTAAAGTTTCATAATATGAATTTTTGAGTTTTGAACATCGAATTAGGGTCGAATTTGAGTGAAACTAGTATGGTTGGACTTGTAATTAAATGGGTTGTTGGATTTTGTAAATTTTGTCGGGTTTCGAGGTGCGGGTCTGGGTTGGGCTTTTGGCTGATTTTGGGCTTTTGATTCAAGATTTGATCTTTTTCGATCGGGATTGGTTCCTTTAGCATTATTTGATGTATTTTAGTTATTTTTGGTTAGTTTCGAGCCGTTCGGAGGTCGAAACGCGCGGGATGGCATTTTGGAGCATCGTTTGGCTTGCTCGGCATTGGTATTGGCTTGTTCGAGGTAAGTAACTCTTCTAATCTTAGTGCTGAGGGTATGAAACCCCGAAATACGTATTATGTGATTGGTATTGAGGTGACACACATGCTAGGTGACAGGCGTGTGGGCGTGCACCCTGTGAATTGTGACCTTGTTGTTTCCATGGCACTATATAGTGGCCCTATTTTGTTGATATCGGTGTTATCACCATGTGATAAAGTAGTTAAGCTGTCAATCATGCTAAATTTCATGTTTAGGCTTTATGCTGATATTGTTAGGATCCATAGTGCTCGTTTCTTGCTGTCATCTCACAGATTTCATTGATATATTGTATTCAGTCATATTCATGCATTTATATCATATCTCAGTCTTCGATGTTGTTTATTGATACATCATATCATTGTTGTCGGGCTAGTTTCATGGCATTGTGAGCCCGTGAGTGAGACTGGAGGGATTGATGACTGAGTGAGGCCGAGGGCCTGAGTGAGAGTGACATTTTGGGATCTGGCTGAACGCCGCAGTATATGATATTGATTATATTTTATATGGATCGGCTTGCACATCGTAACAAGCCTTCGGGCTATTTATATATATTATTAGATCGGGTTGCACGCCACAATAATATTGGATCGGGTTGCACACCGCAACAATATTAGATCGGGTTGCACGCCGCAATAATATAACGCTTGGGTTGAAGGAGCCCCTCTGGAGTCTGCACACCCCCAGTGAGCACAGTCGATTATATATATGTGTGTGGATCGGGCTGCATGCTGCAGCGGGTATTATACAGCGCTAATTGATTAAGTGTGTTGAGCCTTGAGCATAGTGAGAGAGAATGCGAGACAGTGAGATTGAGTACTCTGAGAGTGTGAGTACATGAGTTCATCTCTGAGTTGCATTGCATTGACATGCACACATGACATATATGCATAGAGATGTATTTTCCTCATGTTGTACGGTATCACCTTATTCATGATTTCTCACACATGTTGACAAGTAGGCATAGTGATGCATTTGTTTTACACTGGTTATCTGGAAAGAAAATGAAACATCTTATTTATTATGAAAAGGATTTTTGGAAAATTATTGTTTTCAAACTTATTCATATTTTTGGTAATTCTGGTAAATGATTTGGGTTTTCATTGAAGTACTCGAAAGGCGGAACTATTTTCAAAAATCATATTTTTGTTGAACATTTGATTGTTGGGTTACTTCTTGTATTACTTGTTTTATGTTGTTATGAACTGCTGTGGAATATTGGTATTAGGCCCAACCTTTCTGCTAGCTCGTCACTACTTTCAACCTGAGGTTAGGTTTGTTACTTATTGAGTACATGGGGTCGGTTGTACTCATACTATACTTCTGCACCTTGCGTGTAGATGTTGGATGTTGTTGTTGCTGTGTTCGATGGGAGCTGGATTGAAGATGTACCTACATCCCGGGTGTAGCTGCCTCTTGTTCGTGGTAGCTTTAGATCTGTAAAACTCTGTTTATGTACTATTCAAACAGACTATGTATTTATTTTATTTCCGCTTTGTAAACTTTATTCTTAGAAGCTCATGATTTGTACTACCAGTTCTTGGAGAATGTATTAGATTCAGATATTTCTTTTTAATAATTGTCTTATTAATATTATTGGAAAATTGATAGTTGTTAATTGGCTTACCTAGCGGGTTGGGTTAGGTGCCATCACGACTAGTTGGATTTTGGGTCGTGACAAGGTGGTATCAGAGCTCTAGGTTCTACAAGTCATGAGCAAGTGTCTAGTAAAGTCTTGTGGATCGGTATGATAACGTTCATACCTATCTTCGAGAGGCTACAAGACATTTAGGATATACTTCCCATATTTCATTCCTTATCATGCGGCATTGATTCAGCTTGAAGCATAACTCTTTAAATTCCTTCCACGCATTCGTATGCGCATGCGAGCGCTCGGTATCGGCTGTGCGCCGACGGCTTGTGATTCCATGGTTGAGGTACGATATGTGATTTTGGCGTGCTGATGATGGGCCAGTCTGGAGGACTTGAGGCCGGGTTTTGACTGGGACTTGAGCGCAGAGATATTGATTGTGTGAGCACGTGCTTTTGGATATATATATATATATATATGTCTGGTAGTGTCCCTATTAGTGGAATTTGTGGATGGATGGCACGCGACGAGTATGATGTGACTGCGAGATGTGTTCATACGGTTTGAATGTGACGAGAAGAGTTTACTTGAGATGTAGCAAGAACTATTGGGTGTTTGATTTCTGTCTTGATTTGGCGTATGGCCTAGAGTTATGGGTGTGTTAAAGGACCTCTCATGTTGTTTAGTTGTGGAGTGTAGCAGATTTCATGTCGTGTTATGAGTTCAGACTCAGGAAGATTAAGTAATTGCATAATAGTTATGACTGTGGAAGAGTATAGAGAGATGTCGGTTCGAGGCAGAGCAGGTGGGTATCTCTTGTGAGGTTCCTGAGGTTGTGTGGTCCTTATGATGTTTGTAGAGAGTTCTCGTTTATCAGTGAATGATATATGTTGCAATTTGAGTTTAGATCGCTTGTGAAAGTTGGCTTGACTATTACAAGGGTGAATGCGAGATTTGCAGATGATGTGTAGTATTAGATGGCTTGCGTTACAGGAGCTCAGGAAGGATTTGGTTGAATCTCACTGCGGTATTATGGCAGTAATAGAGTATGGACATTGTAAGTTGTGTGTTTTGATCTATGGCTTCGAGCCAAGTGGGGGAGTCTGCTATCGTCGAGTTGATTGAGTTATGTGTTGTATTGGATTCGGCTTGAGGTATTCTGGTGAATCAGTTATGACTTGCAGAAGTTAAGATTGAGGATGACTCGAGTAAGGAAATTTCTGGATACGAGTTGTATTACACTCTATGGGTATATGGGAATCATAAAATAATTGAGCGGTTATTCGCAAAGGATGTAGTTTACATGGAGTAGGAATTTGCTCGGTCGCTTAGGAGTGTGGGTTACTCTTTATTCCCTTAGGTGTTGGTGTGCTAATGGGGCACAGGTCGTTCGATCCGTTTGGTCAGTTTAATTGAGATTTGAGTAGAGTAGATGACTCTCGAGAATGGTTCTAATGGATTCAAGATTTATATGTAGCTATTTGGAATTTTTAAGATTTATATATGGCTAGAAACTGGGAGTTGCATTGGATGGTGTCGAGACTTGTGGCATTTTTATATCATTGTGGATTGTGCATTTCAGTATCAAGAAGGTGAATGAAACAGTTTTAGGTTCACATAAGGTCTCTTTAGAATGGGTGCCTCGGTTGTGGTACTTTGGGGTGCTTAAGAGGGGAGTCAACGACTTATGGGCCTTAGGGCATTATGGTTTTATACTAGGGTCTCTTGTGTGGTGAAATTTTGGTTAGGGATCGTGGTGTTCTAGCAAGGAGAAGTATCAATTTGAAGGCAATTTGGAAAGGACTTGGAGAAATAGGACAGCGTGGTAGTAGGTTGGGTTAGCACAGTAATGGGTATGATCGGTTCTCTGGGTACTTATGATGTGGCTAGTCTCTACAGGTATTTTGTGGCAATGCTCTTGGGTCTTGGCAACCTGCGCGGCTGGGTTGAGTTAGAGAGATTCGGTTCTGATAGCTTGGTTGTGTGCAAATGGGTTTCAAAGAGTTCTCAATGGTTTTTACCACGGTTTGAGGAGTATATTTCCTACCGGCGTGAGGAATATGTTGTGTATTGGGATTTTCTCCGGGATGAGATCAAATAGAATGTCCTTGGATAATTGAGTATGTAGTTACTTATGACTCGGAGCGGACTATGAAGTTCTCGTATTTTTCATATGATGGCATGATATATGCGATGTGTTGTGTGGATTGAGATTTACGTGAGTGGGATCACAGTTCTGTTTGGAAGCACGGACGACTTCAGATGACTAGGTAAATGATATTACTATTTAGCATGGCTTGATGAGAGTATACATTTCAGAAGGGGCAGTGTGTTTTGATTTATGAATACTTCACTGGTATTGCAACACTCTTCTGGTTGATCGACTGCTGATATTCAAATTTTGCTATGTGGCATGGAAGAATTTTAGAAGTATTCCTCGTGGGATGATCGTATATGAGAGATGTGTTAGATATTCTGGTAGTGGAGTTGGGATAAGTTATGGTGATTCGTGTGTTCTATGGATTTGGAGGCTGGGAGTTCTCCGGAGCGGATTGTTTCATGGTTGTGGACTATGAAGTCATGGCTGAAGCTAGCCAGATGATAGTATGTGTTACGATTCATTCATTGTGCATCTTCGAGGGTTATTTATCTATTTGTGGGTGACCAGAGTTGATTTGGGGATCCATTGGTAGGCTCAATTAGAATGTGTATTCTCCACCAAGCCGAATTGGTTGGCTCCATACTGGTATTATTGAGGGATGTACCATTCGGTTAATGTTGAGCTTATTCATGTTATGATAGGTTCTGTGAGTTACTCTGCTATGCTACGAGGGGTTGTGATTCGTTGGCTGTATGCACACATGGTGCGGTTCTATTGTGGCCTTATAGCGGAATTTGAGTGAGAAGAGTATTAGATATTGCTTGGTTGATGGCGTATTGGTTATGTTCTTTCGGGTTTTGTGGGGCATGGTGTCATTTGCTTCTCCGTGGTTATGGTAATGCACTTTGAGTACTTGATGTCGAATTGCGCATTGTTATTGATTGTTAGCAGGGTGGCTTGAGGTATTTCATATGGACCAGTATTTGGATAGGTTCGCACATTGTAGTAGAGTTATGTGGAAATATGATCCTTTGTGTTAGATTCATGTGTTATGGTTCTATGGTGTGTGATGGGTTTAAGCATTTCGTGGTGGTGGTACTTGATGAGCTTGCGGGACGGTTCTCTCGTTTGAGTTATTTTTTCATGATTGAGTACATTTGGAATGTTGCTTATTGGTGCACGGATTGCACGTGTTGTGGCTTTAGATTGTATGGGTGCGTCATGTCACTAGAGTGGTCGTGTTGGATGAGATGAGGTCACTGGACCTAGAATGGATGCTATCGGATCTGATTGTGGTATATTTGGAAGGATAATATCGGAAGTCGGCTTAGAAATTGGCTATAATTCTTGTAGAAGGAGAGGGAGCTCCATGAATTGTTGGTCTGCTGAATGGTTATAAGTTTTCGCATGTTTCTTTCATCATCGGCAGTGTACGAAGGTTTTAGGACGAGGTTTGGTTTGACATGAGGTTTATTACCGGAATTGGGTTGTTTGAGCAGTTACTGTGATTAGAAATCATTGCTTCGAGTATTTGAGTTATGTGGTATATCATGTGACTTTATCTTGGGTTATGGTTCTGGCTTGGTATAGCTTGTTCAGACTTATATAGTGTGTAGATGCGAGATTCTGATCTTATAGAAATTGCGGACGTTGGAAATTGGATTCTAAGATTCATGGGCTAGGTTGAATTAAGGAACTATAGTTATGTTGTGTTGTCGGGCCTATATGGGATAGGGTGACGTGAGATCACCCCCGGGTATGTGCATGGCAAGGTTATATGGCGGATTGATGGATTTGAGAACAACTCTGGACATGTTCGAGGACGAACGTATGTTTAAGTGGGAGAGGATGTAACGACTCGACCAGTCGTTTTGAGCATTTACACTTCGCTCGATAGTTTATGGGTGTGAGTAGCTCCGCATGCTATATTTTGACTTGTGTGAATCGTCGGTTTTGATTTTCAGGTATTTCGGAATCGAATTGGAAGAATGGATTTCATTGTTGAAGCTTTAAATCGAGAGAGTTGACCAAGTTTGACTTTTTAGCATTTGACCTAGAATTTTGATGGTTCTGTTAGCTCCGTTGGGTGATTTTGAACTCAAGAGAGCATCCAGATTGTGATTTGGAGGTCCGTGGTTGAATTTGGCTCGAAAGGGCGAAAGTTGAAATTTTGAAAAGTTTGACGGGGAGTGAACTTTTTGATATCGGGGTCGGATTCCAATTTCGGAAGTTGGAGCAGGTCCGTAATGTCGAATGTGACTTATGTACAAAATTTGAGGTCAATCGAACGTGATTTGATAGGTTTCGGCATCGGTTGTGGAAGTTGAAGTTTCAAAGTTTATTGAATCCGAATTGAGGTATAATTCGTCGTTCTGATTTTATTTTGTATGTTTTGAGGCCTCTAGTAGGTCCATGTTATGTTGTTGGACTTGTTGGTATATTCGGATGGGGTCCCGACGGGCTCGAGCGTGTTTCAGATTATGTTCGGACTATTTTCCTCCATTTTGGCCTTGCTGGTGTGTTCTGGTTTTCTAGTGCGTGGATTATTCTTCGCGATCGCGCATCACTTGATGTGATCGCGTAAAGGGAAAATGGAGCTGGGCTGTTTCTTATTCGCGGTAGCAATTGGCCAGAAGCGATCGCGTAGCTTTGTGTTGAAGACTGTTCGCGTTCGCGTAGGTGTGCATGCGTTCGCATTGTAGAGCTGAGCTGGGCAGGTCTTCAGGGCTTCTTCATCGCGTTCGCGAGCCTGGGGCTGCGTTCGCGTAGGTTCTTTTTGAGACTAATCAGTTTGTGCTTCGCGATCACATAGCTCATTCCACGATCGCGTATTGTATTTTCAGGGGCAGTGCATTTTCTTCTTCGCGATCGCGAAGGTATTTCCGTGATCGCGATGCATTGATTAGCTCAGTTATTATAAAGTACTCTATTTCGAGGGTTTCGACCATTTTTATATTTTGGGAGATATGGAGCTCGGATTGAGGCGATTCTTGAAGCAATTTTCACCATATGAATTGGGGTAAGTGTTCTCTACTCGGTGTTTGTTATATTCCATGAATCTATCTTTGATTTTAGTTTTTGGTTGATGAATTTTAAAGAGGAAATTGGGGGTTTTAGCCTAAAGTTTCATAATATGAATTTTTGAGTTTTGAAAATCGAATTAGGGTCGGATTTGAGTGAAACTAGTATGGTTGGACTCATAATTGAATGGATTGTTGGATTTTATAAATTTTATCGGGTTCCGAGGTACGGGCCCGTGTTGGGCTTTTGGCCGATTTTGGGCTTTTTATTCAAGATTTGATCTTTTTCGACCGGGATTGGTTCTTTTAGCATTGTTTGATGTATTTTAGTTGTTTTTGGTTAGTTTCGAGCCGTTTGAAGGTCGGAACGCGCGGGATGGCATTTTGGAGCATCGTTTGGCTTGCTCGGCATTGGTATTGACTTGTTCGAGGTAAGTAACTCTTCAAATCTTAGTGTTGAAGGTATGAAACCCCGAAATACGTGTTATGTGATTGGTATTGAGGTGACGCCCATGCTAGGTGACGGGCGTGTGGGCGTGCACCCTGTGAATTGTGGCTCCGTTGTTTCCATGGCACTATATAGTGGCCCTATTTTGTTGATATCGGTGTTATCACCATGTGATAAAGTAGTTAAATTGTCAATCATGCTAAATATCATGTTTAGGCTTTATGCTGATATTGTTAGGATCCATAGTGATCGTTTCTTGCTGTCATCTCACTGATTTCATTGATATATTGTACTCAGTCATATTCATGCATTCATATCATATCTCATTCTCCGTTGTTGTTTATTGATAAATTATATCATTATTGTCGGGATAGTTTCATGGCATTGTGAGCCTGTGAGTGAGACTGGAGGGATTGATGACTGAGTGAGGCTGAGGGCCTAAGTGAGAGTGACATTTTGGGATCGGGCTGCACGCCGCAGCATATAATATTGATTATATTTTATATGGATCGGGTTGCATACCGCAACAAGACTTCGAGCTTTATATATATATATATTATATTGGATCGGGTTGCACGCCGCAATAATATTAGATCGGGTTGCACGCCGCAACAATATTGGATCGGGCTGCACGCCGCAGCCCCTCTGGAGTATGCACACCGCCAGTGAGCGCAGTCGACTATATATATATGTGTGGATCGGGCTGCACGCCGCAGCAGGTATTATATAGCGCTGAGTGATTGAGTGTGCTGAGCCTTGAGCATAGTGAGAGAGAATGCAAGACAGTGAGATTGAGTACGCTGAGAGTGTGAGTACATGAGTTCATCTCTAAGTTGCATTGCGTTGACATGCACACATGACATACAGGCATAGAGATGTATTTTCCTCATGTTGTACAGGTATCACCTCATTCATGATTTCTCACACATGTTGACAGGTAGGCATAGTGATGCATTTGTTTTACACTAGTTATCTGGAAAAAAAAATGAAACATCTTATTTATTATGGAAAGGATTTTTGGAAAATTATTGTTTTCAAACTTATTCATATTTTTGGTAATTCTGGTAAACGATTTGGGTTTTCATTGAAGTACTTGAAAGGCGGAACTATTTTCAGAAATCATGTTTTTGTTGAACATTTGATTGTTGGGTTATTTCTGGTATTACTTGTTTTATGTTGTTATGAACTGTTGTGGAATATTGGTATTGGCCCCGACCTTTCTGCTAGCTCATCACTACTTTCAACCTGAG
The DNA here is from genome assembly GCA_000715115.1 of Nicotiana otophora. Classification (NCBI taxonomy): domain Eukaryota; kingdom Viridiplantae; phylum Streptophyta; class Magnoliopsida; order Solanales; family Solanaceae; genus Nicotiana; species Nicotiana otophora. The sequence goes on along the minus strand of AWOL01S0027159.1, from coordinate 94,025 downwards.
GTTAGGTTTGTTACTTATTGAGTACATGGGGTCGGTTGTACTCATACTACACTTCTATACCTTGCGCGTAGATGTTGGCTGTTATTGTTGCTGTGTTCGATGGGAGCTGGATTGAAGATGTACCTGCATCTCGGCTGTAGCTGCCTCTTGTTCGTGGTAGCTTTAGATCTGTAAAACTCTATTTATATACTATTCAAATAAACTATGTATTTATTTCATTTCTACTTTGTAAACTCTATTCTTAGAAGCTCATGATTTGTCCTGCCAGTTCTTGGGGAATGTATTAGATTCAAATATTTCTTTTGAATAATTGTCTTATTTATATTATTGGAAATTTGATAGTTATTAATTGGCTTACCTAGCGGGTTGGGTTAGGTGCCATCACAACTAGTTGGATTTTGGGTCGTGACAGAAGTTCTACTGAACAAAGTCTTATGATCCGCTTGATTAGCTGCTTTGTATGCTCAACTTGGCTATGTCTATTTTTAGTATAAGTGTATCACCTAACTTCTGTCCCTCCATCACTGTCCACTCTCCTTACATGCTACTCATGCTATTCTGAACTCCTCATTCTTAGCCGGCTGAAAGCCAAGGCTATCTAGGTTCTATTGTCGGCCTCCCTAGTGTGAGCACTGCTCGGGGTCCAATTGAGGCCCCTGTGAACTTTGACACACTAGGGCTTGGTCCTTAGTCACTCCCACAATCTCAAAGTTGTTCCTATTCACTCTACTTCCCCCTATTATGTGTTGTGTACCTGAATTGGTTGGTTCAAGTGATTCAACACTTGGTGCTGTGGTTGAGTAAATTGGTTTTGGACTCCTCTATGGATCCTTGAGTCGTGTATTGAATGTGGCTCTTTGTTAAAGGCCTGGGTACGTTGTGTAAGAGTTATTGAAGGCCCATGAAATGCTAGGTATTTATTTGTATTTGGGCCTGTTGTGGGCCTATTATTATTGTTACGTAACGCTATTACTTTTACTCATTATTGGGCGTGTAATAATCTTTGTATAAACAATTGGGGTTGTTAGTAAAAGGGAATGGGGTAGATTTTAATATTTACATACGATGGTAGATAACATGCCTATAGGACTTAATAATATGTTTGCTATATGTATCGTTCACTCTCTATGTACACTATAGAAATCATGCTATTAGGAGAAGCACACACTCACACTACTTGTCTACTAGCAAAGCATGAGCTGAAATGCTTCAATTATCCTTGTTGCTACATGTTATTAGAAAACATACCCATAGGAAATAAATATCGTTGAACTTTCCTTCAATTTGCATTGCTAGAAATCATGCCTATAGGATTTGGATCATTTCATTTGCTATTGTATCACACTGTTCACTAGAAACCATGCCTATAGGACTAAGTATAACAATAAAATCAGTTCCAAGTGCTAATCGTTAAAGATCCTGCCTATAGGATACCATAATTCGCCTTAATAATGCCCCTCTCAACATTGTTTATTGTTCACTTAGACCACTATCAAAAGAGTGAGTAATTCTGGGTTTCTCTTGATAGATTCCACTGTCTTTACTACATAAATCACTTAGACGCAACATCTACAAGATTAATAATTGGTAATCTGCAATTTTAACAATCAATATGCGACAACTGTACAATCCTGTCTATGGGCGATGCTTGGTTTCTGAAACTGCTTGCATGCCTTAACGCCTTGTCACATAGAAATCATGTCTATAGGGATCTAAGTTCTTAATTCTGAACTGCTCAACATACAATTTGTCTTGCGTGCATTTGTTGCTTAAGTGTGGAGGCAAACTTGAGCCTTGACTGCCTATATGTGAAGTCCAATATGTTTTGTATGTCGCCTAGTTTTGACATATCTGAGCAGCCTAAGTGAGGTCTAGAACCATCCAAAGTAAAGGTCCAATACCTCCTAGACCATAAGTATGGGACGGGTAGTACACGCATAGGGTACGACCTATAATTGAATTATAACGCTTTTAGGTAACAACTTTAACATAGTAATCGGGTAGCAAAAGATGATCGTCTGTGCCCGCTAAATAATATGAGTAATACCCCATCTTGAGGGAGTTACGAAGTATTATTTATGTTACATGGGGTGATCCTTTAGGCTAAAAAACTTAGGACTCCCCCCCTCCTCTTTATATGTTGTAATAAACTTCTTTGACTTCTGAATTCCCTTTGTTTACTTGATCACCTAGCTTAATTGTAATCCACATAATCTTAAGTTCGGCCGGGACCCACAGTTGTGGACCTCTAGGAGTGCCTAACACCTTCTCTTTGAGGTAACTTGAGTCCTTACCCGATCTTTGGTGGCGTTAACTAGTCAAACAGAGTTATCTGCATAATAGGTGCCCTAAAGCACCTTAAAAACTTGTTAGGTGGCGACTTTTCTCCTTTAGCACTCTATCTCCCATTCTAAAAGGAGTTGTCACGTGTCGAAGCCCCTTTTTCGCAAGAAAAATGGGGTGCGTCAGCATGGTGACTCTGCTGGGGATTTACACTTAGGCTCTCACCATAATAAACTTGGCTTATGTGGATTAGTTTTCTTTATTATAAAACGCACATTCCTTTTCCATCTTTATTTGTTAGATTTGCTATTACATGCACATCCCTTTCCCGTTCACTTTTACTTGTTTAAAACCGTTATAACATGCACATCCCTTCCCTTCTCCACCTTTATTTGCTTAAATTTGTTATAACATGCACATCTCTTTCCTTATTCGCCCTTAGTTGCTCTAACTACTATTTATTAGCTATATCATGTCTCTCCCACCCCTACTCTCTTGCTTACTTTATTATATTCCCTATATTCCACGAACTAACTTCTTCTTTTGTCTTTCTTTTTACGTCCTGTATGTTTTATCTTAATACTGTGTTTATTGCTTTCACATATTTATCATGCAAATACTTGACAATGTGTTATTATTGATACATACATCATGCTCCACATCATATTCCACTCGTTCCCAACTAATACCATAGTGGCACTTGATGAGTGTCCGCGCTCTTTCAAAATTACCCTTTAAATTGGAAAGGCTTGTTTGCGGTAAACTAGTCGATCAGCGGTGCAGTCAACAGTTCCGTGCCTTTCCCTCTCAAGTTGTCCACTTGAGAGTACCCTTATAGACCCTTCTAGAAACCTCGCTCCAATATCAACTGTGCATGCATCATGTCAAACCTATTATGGGTTAGAACATTGTCCGCTTGACAATCCACTAAGATAAGCCTTGTCCAAAGCCCGACGGGGTTTCCATAATCCCAATGGACACCATCACGTTATGTGCATTACTTGGAGAAAACATGCCGGTATGTTGATCGTTAATGTGTAAATAGTCAGACCCGGAGAGGGAAAGGGCTAACTCTATTTGTTTTACAGAAAATGAGGCACGAAGTCCCCAGGTTCGGCATGGTTCAAAACATCCCACCTTTTGCTGCTTGATTGGTGGAAGAACCTCTCACCTAGTGACAAGAATCATGTGAAAAGGGTCCTCGGAAATTTACCTTCCTTATTGGACATTCGGCCAAATAACGCATTGATTGAGGCCGCTACTATGTTTTGGGATGAGAAAAGAGTTGTCTTTTGCTTTGGTGATGTAGAAATGACCCCTCTCTTAGAGGAAATAGGAGGCTTCGCTAGGCTGCCATGGGATAGTCTGGGTTTATTAGTACCAGAAAATCGCACTCCCCGCGGTTTTCAAAAAATGATGGGTTTCAAGAAAATTGATAAGTTACTCTGTCTGAAGGAGTCATACATACCATTTGAATTCCTTTATGAACGTTATGGGCATAGCAAGTCATATCGCCTTCACCATGATGAACTTGTCGTTACTTCTTTGGGTTGGACACACCGCCGAGTTTTTGTGTTCATTGTCTGTTTCTTGGGGTTGCTGATATTTCC
>AWOL01S0027159.1:20398-88993 GCA_000715115.1 Nicotiana otophora | reverse complement strand
CTTAGCCATGATCGCTAGGACTCTAATGGAAGGAATTGAGGGACAAACTTACACTATCATCCCCATGATCTTGGCCGAAATGTACCGAGCTCTAGATATATGCAAGCAGGGGTATGGGCACTTCGAGGGCTGTAATCTGTTGTTGCAGGTTTGGTTATTAGAACATTTCGAGAGAGGTGAATATCGTCAGGAGTTTCTGCGACGACCATTGAATGACTACATAGCCTACCATCATCCAAAAAGAATGACATTTATCCCAGATAGGTTCGCGCAACCTGGAAGTGCTGTGAGCTGGGTGTGTTTTTTCAGCAATTTGATTGACGAAAAGGTACATTGGATGTTCGAATGGTTCCCTAGTAGCAAGTTCATCATCAAGTCAAGAGAAACCACTCATTTAGTGCTGGTCAGGTTAAGAGGAATCTATCTTTATGCTCCTATAAGGGTAATGAGGCAAGCGGGAAGAAAGCAGGTTATACCTCGGGTTTCCAACATGGTTCAGTACAAAGCAGACTTTAAAGGGAACATCATTCCATTCAAGTTCGAGGCACAACATATGTGGAATCAAAAATGTCATTGTAGAGAAAGACACTATCGAGCCAGACAGGTACCATGCCGGCCACGTATACTTCTACCCATCATGGTTGGTAGATGATATAGCAGGAGGTGTCAAGCCAGGGATTAATCTGAAAAATAGGGTTATAGATGACGTTGTTGAAGCACAAGTCAAGTATAGGATGCTGCGCAAGAGGGTTTTCGAGTCTGAAGCTTGGCATTTGGAACAGCACAAAGTGGATATGGAAGCAATCAGCGAATGGAAAGAAATCGCTACTAAATCAACAGAAAGATTGGAATATTTGGAGCAAGAGTTAATGGAACTTGAGGGGAAGATGAGGAAGAGGCTCTCGAATTGTCAGAATACGGAAGGCAATGAGGGAGGGCATCTAGCAAGGGCTTACCTACTATTGGACACGCGCGACCTGGGGAACTTGATTGATGGATCCAAGAAGGCCAAGCATGGAGAAGGTCCCTCTGGGGACAAGTAGATTAGGAAATAATGTTCTTTACTACTCTTTAGCTTAGTTTTAAATTTCGATTGTAATAAGGCAAATGCCATTAGTAATTTTCTTATTATTGTCGTTTTAGTAAGGATCTGATTCATTTTCGCATTAATGAAATGACACAAATGTTGGCATCAATATTCTCCAAGCCTACGTGTCGCTTAGGCCTACCTCGGGCACAATGAGGTCCCCCAAATTAGGACACGAATCTATTTCATGATTTTGCAAAGCATGTTCAATATTGCAATCATTCTTTCAATATCCCTTACTGACTTGGTTACATTTTTGTTTTTCTTTTCTTTTGTTTATTTCCATTCCCCAAAGGTTGGTTCGCGCATATTGGCATCATCCGCATATCACACTAGATACAGAGATCCTCCACATCCTCCTCCACCAAGTGATCCTAAAGGCAGAAGCAAAGGGAAAGGAAAGATGGACGATTTAAGTGGTATCAGAAAGGAAAATGCAGAAAACGTTGAAACTTCGGACGGTCAGAATACTCCAGCACAGAATGAATTAGTCCTACATCTGGAACAGAAAATATTGGAGCTGCAAGGGGAACTTGAGCAGGTCCGAAACTTGGAAAACCTTTCCCTCACCCTAAACGTCTCCGACATTAACCAACAAAACACAACGCCTAAAACCTGGCACCTCCCCAAAACACACAAAATCAAAATCCGCAAAATCCCCCCCGCACCACATCAATACGCCACACCTCCTCAGAACCACAACCTTCCACCGGTACCTACTCCTCAACAACACCATCACCACCCAACTCAATACCCACAAACAACCATATACCATACCCCTCAGAATGCACCACAGCCTACTCCTGACCCGCAAAACTCAACCAATGACCACCATTACGCCAGATTCTCGGAGTCCACTAAAGCAATCCCATATATGTGAAAACTTTACCCCACACCCATATACATACCCGAATCCTCCGAGAAGGACCTGCTCATCAAGATCATGGCGGAAGAACTCAAGAAACTTACTGGCAGAGTTCAAAGTGTCGAAGGGGGAAAATGCATTGAGGGTTTGAATTATGAAGATTTATGTATTAAACCAGGTGTAGAACTGCCAGAAGGTTACAAACCTCCTAAGTTCGAAGTGTTCGACGGAACTGGTGATCCGAATGTGCACTTAAGAACGTATTGTGACAAGCTTGTGGGAGTTGGCAAGGATGAAAGAATCTGCATGAAGCTGTTCATAAGGAGCCTCACCGGAGATGCCCTGTCTTGTTACATCAGTCACAACCCAAAGAAATGGGTTAATTGGGTGAACATGGCATCAGATTTCATGGATCGGTTCAAGTTTAACACAGAAAACACACCAAACATTTTCTACATTCAGAATCTCAAGAAGAGGCCAACGGAAACTTTCCGCGAGTATGCTACTCGGTGGAGGTCTGAAGCTGCAAAAGTAAGTCCAGCACTGGAAGTAGAACAGATGAATAAGTTCTTCGTCGGAGCTCAGGATCCGCAATACTACGAAAGACTGATGGTTATTGAAAACCTTAAATTTTTGAACATCATCAAATTAGGAGAAAGAATAGATGAAGGGATCAAAAGCGGAATGATGACAAATTTTGAAGCACTCCTAGCGACAAATAAAGCCTTACAGTCAGGAGGTATCTCCAAGAAGAAAAAAGTAGGTGCAGTGATGGTAGCCCAAAGTCCAAAGTCTCCCCTTACATACCAAACACCCCCACCCACATATCAGCCTTCACCTCCCAGATACCAACAACCTGCCGCCACTTACCATACTTATAACACCCAACTAGCATACTACCACTCACCACCAGCCCGCCAAAACTACCAAAAACCTAGACCGAATTTCGACCGCAGACCACCCAGACAATATACCCCAATTGTTGAACCCATAGACCAACTATATGAGAGAATGAAGGCTGCCGGTTATGTCACTCTCATTCCCGTTGTTGCTATGGAAAACTCCTCCCTATGGATTAATCCAAATAAGACATGTGCCTATCACTCAAGAATGAAGGGTCATACTATTGATGAGTGTCGTACTTTGAAGTATAAGATTCAGACATTAATTGACACCAAAGTCATACAGGCAAAGGAGGTTGTACCCAATGTCCGTAACAATCCTCTCCCGGATCACAGGGGTGAAGGGATAAATGTGATAGAGACCGATGAAGAATGGGACTCAGAGGGGTCAATTGGACTCATTCAAGAAGGGGATAACCTTGAAACATCTCCAGTCACTCTCACACCTATCGTGGTACAGGCACCGATTGAAGTTGAGATAGCCGCACCAACTCCATTTGAGGTTGAGGTAACAACACCCTTTACCATGATGGTGGCACCCACGCCGTCTTTTAAGTCTAACGCTATACCTTGGGATTATGTTGCGGAAGAAAGAAGGAAAGGAAAGGCAAAAATGGAAGAAATAGGTGCAATGCAAGGCATGACCAGAACTGGTAGGGTTTATACACCCGAGCATTTGGGAGGAACAAGCAAAGAAGTTGCCTCTAAGCCGCCTGTCATTGAGACTTGACCAGATGATCTTTGGAGAAAGGTGTAGGCTAGAGAGTATTTTGTGGTTGATCATCTGAACAAAACCCCTGCTCAAATATCTATTTTATCACTGCTGCAAAACTCCGAGGCATAGGAATGCCTTGATGAAGGTGTTGAATGAAGCTTATGTACCAAATAACATCACCAGTGGAGATATGGCCAACATGGTAGGGCAAGTGTTAGAAAGCCACAAGATCATTTTTCATGAAGACTAGCTGCCACCGGAAGGATTAAGTCATAACATGGCACTACATATCACCGTGCAGTTTGAGGACAAATTCATGCCAGGGTCCTGATAGATGGGGGTTCGAGTCTCAACATCTGTCCACTAATTACTTTGAAAAGTTTGGGTAAAGGCCTGAACGAGATACGAGTAGGGAGTATGAATGTGAAAGCATTTGGTGGGTCTCAAAGGGCCACAATTAGGGAGATCAATCTCAGCCTACAGATAGGCCCGACCTGGTTCGATGTTGAGTTTCAAGTATTGGATATATCTGCTACATACAATCTATTATTGGGGAGACCATAGATACGTGCCGTTGGGGCCGTGGCTTCTACTCTACATCAGGCCGTAAAATTTGAGTGGAACCATCAGGAAGTGATCATCTATGGGAACGAAAGTAATCCCATACACCAATCAAACTATTCCGGTCATTGAGAATAGAAGGAAGTTGGGTGAAGAAACATATCATCGCGTCGAGCACGTCAACGCAATTGAAAAAGACAAATGGTGGAGCAGTAAGATAGAAGGCATATTGACATGGACAGGGTATGAACCTAGCAAGGGTCTCGGTAAAAATCTCCAGGGGATCACCAAACCGATACAGCTAAAGCGTCATGGCATAACTTTTGGGCTTGGGTATGAGTACACCTGGCATGAGTATCAGAATTGGTTGCCACTGTGGCGTGGTCCTTATTACCCTCAAGAGCAGCCAGTACCATATTTGAGCCAGTCGTTTCATCAAGCTGACATGATGTGGGGGTCTGAAGAAGATGAAGCTCTAGCTGGAATAAGGAAGCTATTTCTGGATGATAAAGACATGGACTGCAGTGTGATAGTTGAGGAGGAAGACCTTATTATTCAGACAATGGAGAAGGGAGTTGTTCTCAAGAATTGGACTGTTGCGCCATCAAGGGCATGTCGAGTTTCTGGGTAGCCTGGCAGTTAGTATCAATTATTTTTAAAAGCAATTTTATGAGCATCTAAGACATTTTCAATATTTTGTTCTGAACGTATTTTGTTTTGAAATAATTACTCGAGTCATCGAGCCGTACTTGTTTGACGTTTTTNTTTGATGTTTTCAAGATTTATTTAATGCATTGTTATTTTTAGTATTTATTATTATTCTTTACATTTTTTTTCTCTACAACATTATTATTACCTATCCCGATGAACCTACGACTATGACATGTAACGAGACAACGCAACATAAGGATAGTGATTTAGAGGATCTGGAAGAGGATATAATATCAGAGGAAATTGTCAGAGAAGTGGAAAATTTTGAAAACAAGCCTAAGTCCAATTTGGATGAGACTGAAACCGTTAATTTGGGAGACTCCAAAACAGTCAAGGAAACTCGTTTAAGCATTCACCTATCGCCGTCATAGAAAGGAGAATACATCCGGTTCTTGAAAGAGTATGAGGATATTTTTGCATGGTCCTATGATGATATGACCGGTTTGAGCACGTCCATAGTGGCTCATAAACTACCTACCAACCCTATATGTCCGCCTGTAAAGCAAAGGCTCAGAAAGTTCAAACCAGATATGAGTCTGAGAATAAAGGAGTAAGTCACCAAGCAGATCAAAGTCAAGGTTCTCAGAGTGGTTGAATATCCGACCTGGTTGGCTAACATTGTGCCGGTTCTGAAGAAAGATGGGAAGGTCAGAGTGTGTGTCGACTATCTGGATTTAAACAAAGCAAGTCCCAAAGATGATTTCCCTTTGCCCAATATACACATACTGATTGACAAATGTGTCAAGCATGAACTCCAATCCTTTGTGGATTGCTTCGCGAGATATCATCAGATATGGATGGATAAAGAGGATGCCGAAAAGACAACCTTTATTACACTATGGGGAGTATATTGTTACAAAATGATGTCATTTGGCCTAAAGAATGCTAGAGCCACCTATATGAGGGCCATGACAACCATTTTCCACGACATGATACACAAGGATATAGAGGTGTACGTGGATGATGTCATCATCAAATCCAAGAAAAGCACAGATCATATAGCAGATTTGAGGAAATTCTTTGATCGACTTCGAAGGTACAACCTGAAACTGAATCCAGCAAAATGTGCCTTCGGAGTCCCTGCTGGAAAGCTGTTAGGGTTCATCGTCAGCCGCCGAGGAATTGAGCTAGACCCGTCAAAGGTCAAGGCTATCCAAGATTTGCGACCTCCAAAGAACAAGAAAGATGTGATGAGTTTCTTAGGGCGTCTCAATTACATCAGCCGTTTCATAGAACAATCAACTGTGATCTGCGAACCGATTTCCAAATATTGAAGAAAGACGTTGCAACAAGTTGGACTGAAGAATGCCAGAAAGCCTTTGACAAGATCAAATAATATTTATCCAAACCACTTGTTCTGGTCCCACCGAAACCTGGGAGACCTCTGCTACTCTATTTATCTATACTAGATGGGGCTTTCGACTGTGTCTTGGGACAACACGACGAGACGGGAAGAAAGGAACAGACCATATACCATCTGAGCAAGAAGTTCAAACCCTACGAAGCACGATATTCTTTGTTGAAACGCACCTGCTGCGCTTTGACGTGGATAGCTCAAAAGTTGAGGCAGTACTTTTGTGCCTACACCACATATCTCCTATCAAGGATGGATCCATTAAAATACATCTTCCAGAAATCCATGCCCACGGGGAAGTTAGCAAAATGGCAGATATTACTAAGTGAGTTCGACATCATCTATGTAACTCAGAAGGTTGTCAAGGGGCAAGCATTGGCGGATCATTTGGCAGAAAATCCTGTAGACGGAGAGTACGAACCACTGAAAATGTATTTTCCCGATGTAGAGGTATCAATCGTAGGAGAAGATATCACCGAAACCTATGATGGTTGGTGAATGTTCTTTGATGGAGCTGCAAATTTCAAAGGAGTGGGTATTGGAGCATTTTTAGTATCAGAGACAGGTCAACACTATCCAGTATCTGCAAAGGTCAGGTTTCCATGTACCAACAATATGGCAGAATATGAGGCTTGCATCTTGGGACTCAAGTTGGCCATTGACATGAACGTTCAGGAATTGATGGTAATTGGTGACTTAGACCTTTTGGTACATCAGGTTCTAGGAGAATGGGCTACAAAGAATACCAAAATACTATCGTATTTGTACTATGTACAAGAGTTGAAAAAGAGATTCACAAAGATAGAATTCAAACATGTTCCGAGAGTCCAGAATGAGTTCGCAGATGCATTGGCCACTCTATCTTCCATGATACAACACCCAGATAAGAATTTCATCGACCCTATCCCGGTAGGGATTCATAACCATCCAGCTTATTATGCTCACATTGAAGAAGAAATTGATGGAAATCCATGGTTCCATGACATCAAAGAATATTTGGCAAAAGGAGAGTACCCAGAGCACTCAAATAATACTCAGAAACGCACACTCCGAAGATTATCTAACCAATACTTCCAAAACGGAGGGATTCTGTACAGGAGGACTCCAGATCTGGGGTTATTACGCTGTGTCGACGCCAAGGAAGCATCCAAATTGCTCGAAGAAATACATGCCAGAACTTGCGGACCACACATGAATGGCTTTATCTTAGCTAAGAAGATATTAAGAGCAGGGTATTTTTGGATGGCCATGGAAACAGACTACATCAGGTATGTCCAAAAGTGTCATCAATGCCAAGTACATGCTGATATGATACGAGTTCCACCCAATGAACTCAATGCAACAAGTGCACCTTGGCCTTTCTCCGCTTGGGGGATGGATGTCATCGGTCCAATCGAACTCGCCGCTTCAAATGGGCACAGGTTCATTCTAGTGGCCATAGACTATTTTACAAAATGGGTTGAAGCCGCATCTTACAAGGCTGTAACTAAGAAGGTCGTAGCAGATTTCGTTAGGGATCGTATTGTCTGTCGATTCGGGGTACCGGAGTCAATCATCACCAACAACGCCGCCAACCTTAACAGTGATTTGATGAGATCCATGTGTGAAACCTTCAATATCAAGCATAAGAATTCCACAGCATATAGGCCACAAATGAATGGAGCTATGGAAGCCGCCGATAAGAACATCAAGAAGATACTAAGGAAGATGATATATAATCACAAACAATGGCACGCGAAGTTACCATTTGCCCTGCTTGGATATCGCACTACGGTTCGCACATCAACTGGGGCAACTCCTTATTTGCTGGTCTATGGTACTAAAGCCGTCATTCTCGACGAAGTAGAAATTCCTTCTTTGAGAATCATACAAGAGGTTGAACTCAGTGATGCAGAATGGATACGAAGTCGTTATGAACAACTGTCTCTCATTAACTGAAAAAAATGAACGAAGCATGTCACAGTCAACTTTAGCAGAATAGAATGTCCAGAGCTTTCAATAAAAGGGTCAGGCCCAGACAATTCACACCAGGATAGTTGATGCTAAAGCGGATCTTCCCGCATCAAGATGATGCCAAAGGGAAATTTTCACCCAATTGGCAAGGGCCCTACATGGTTCACAGAGTACTAACAGGAGGAGCGCTCATACTTGCAGAAATGGACGGAGAAAGCTGGCCAAAACCTATTAACTCAGACGCAGTCAAGAGATACTATGTTTAGATTATTTACATTCCTCCATTCGATGTAACTGAACTACACTTGACCTGATTCCTATTTAAGAGGGGATACGTAGGCAGCCCTGTAGGTTCGGTCACATCTCAATAAAATCTTCATTTTGCCATGGTCAGAAATTGGGGCAGAATTTTGAGGAGGACCCTCAAAATTCTGAAGCAAGTCCAGCCAACTTCGTCATACACAGAACAATCAAAGAATTGCTTTTAAACTGAGACAGAATTTTGAGGAGGACCCTCAAAATTCTGAAGCAAGTCCAGCCAACTTCGTCATACACAGAACAATCAAAGAATTGCTTTTAAACTGAGACAGAATTTTGAGGAGGACCCTCAAAATTCTGAAGCAAGTCCAGCCAACTTCGTCATACACAGAACAATCAAAGAATTGCTTTTAAACTGAGACAGAATTTTGAGGAGGACCCTCAAAATTCTGAAGCAAGTCCAGCCAACTTCGTCATACACAGAACAATCAAAGAATTGCTTTTAAACTGAGACAGAATTTTGAGGAGGACCCTCAAAATTCTAAAGCAAAGAAGTCGCAATGCCTCTAAAATATGTCACAGTCATGAGTTCATCTAAATTACTTGATATCGCATACTACTATATTTAAAAACAACTATATTTATCAAATGCATGCATATATTTTGAAAACTTTATTTCTATGGCGAACAGATGCTACCCAAGGTATCTCAAACAGGATCTAAAGACAGGAGCACATTCAAGGTAAAAGACAAAAACGTGAACCAACCTTCTCCCACAGAACTCACAATTGTTCTTTGAATGCGAGTACAATAATATAACAATACTCGCAGATACATCAAAACACTGCCTTCAGATTATCTAGCACAAATATCTTCAGCTAAGAAATACTTTTCCACTTGCCTCCTATTCTTTGCATGAGGCTAAGCATTGCCTCCTTAACTGCATAAGGTTAAGCACTGTTTTTCTTTGCATGAGACTAATCATTGTCTCCTACTTTGCATGAGGCTAAGCCTTGCCTCCCTAATTGCATAAAGGCTAAGCACTACCTTTCCTTACATCGACACTAAGCATTGTCTCCTATTTTGCATGAGGCTAAGCTTTGCCTCCCTAATTGCATAAGGCTAAGCACTGCCTTTCCTTGCATGAGACTAAGCATTGTCTCATTTCTTTGCATGAGACTAAGCCTTGCCTCCCTAATTGCATAAAGGCTAAGCACTGCCTTTCCTTACATCGAGACTAAGCATTGTCTCCTATTTTGCATGAGGCTAAGCTTTGCCTCCCTAATTGCATAAGGCTAAGCACTGCCTTTCCTTACATCGAGACTAAGCATTGTCTCCTATTTTGCATGTGGCTAAGCCCTGCCTCCCTAATTGCATATAGGCTAGGCACTGCCTTTTATTACATCGAGACTAAGCATTGTCTCCTATTTTACATGAGGCTAAGCCCTGCCTCCCTAATTGCATAAGGCTAAGCACTGCCTTTCCTTGCATGAGACTAAGCATTGTCTCCTTTCTTTGCATGAGACTAAGCATTGTCTCCTATTTGCACGAGGCTAAGCATCGCCTCCTTAGCTGAATAAGGCTAAGCATTGACTCCTTAACTGCACAAGGCTAAGCACTGCCTTCTTTGCATTAGACTAAGCATTGTCTCCTATTTTTCATGAAGCTAAGCACCGTCTCCTATTTTGCATGAGGCTAAGCCCTGCCTCCCCCTCTTGCATACGGCTAAGCACTGCCTTTTCCTCAAGATTAAATAATATCTATATTATGCTATTTAAGACCTAGCAATGTCTTCTATTCGCCTGCGGCTAAGCATTGACCAAGATCTATTTCGCTTTACACATGATCTAGCATCATATCTTTGCGTCTCATGGGCTGAAACATCGCCATCTTTGTCCAAAGGCATCATAGTCCGAATGCATCATCCTCATAGCCGGAAGACACCATTCCATGGCCTAAGGATCTCTCAGTATTGCACATCATTATTCAAAGGCATCATGGTTCAGAAGCATCATTTTCATGGCCCGAGGACATCATTTCATGGCCTGCGAATCCCTTATCATATGATTCATGACCCAGGACATCATAGTCTAAGGACATCATCCTCACCGTCCAAAGACAACTTTCATGGTCCAAAGAGAATTTGCATCATGTTTATATTCTCGTAATAATTCATATATACTTATATGCATAGTGTTTTAAGTTTTGCAGGTAAATCCAGGGAGCAATCTTTGCTCCGGTTTTCGTTCAACGTTCACATCCTACAATTAGTTCAAACGCAACCAACCACCATCAGTTACCCACTTTTACTTGGTAACCGTTCAGATACTCATTTTGAGATACATCCATAACATTTCAGATTCACATTCATGATTTCGCGCAAATTCATTTGATATTGTCCTACCCAAAAGAACCCTTTCTGAAGCATACGACCGTTCCTATAACAACTTCATCGGTTCAGTTCACCGTTGGATCCAGAACTACACACGGCCTGATTTCCGTAACACCATGGATATGTAGGCAACTCAGGAACCAGGAATCGGCCCCTATTTTTTAAAATCACACCATCCCTCACTCAATCCGGCCAAAATTGGCCATCATATTCTTTACCCGATAACTCTTTCATCATTCCCGAGTAAATAGGGGCAGCTGTTGATACTCAATTTTGCCCTCATATTGTTTTAAATATATATATGCTTTCTTATTTAATTTACAAGATTTACACAAGCACTTTTTATAATTTTCCATAATTTTAGAGCTTTCAAATTAATGTTTTCTTGCATTAAATTACATAAAAATTCAATAATTATCCCTTAAAATTATTTGTGATGACTTAATCATCCAAATTACCATTTTTGCATCATCATACATGTTTCATAATTTTTTTTCACTTCATTTCATATAATTATGTTTATATTTTTAAGCTATTTATTTAATTTTACAATAATAACCTATATTCACATACAAAGACTCCTTATTTATATTATTTGTGTTAAAATAGTATTTTATATTTTTTACAATGCTGAATAATTATTTTAAATCATTTTAGTGCATAAAAAATATTATTTTATTTATTTACTAGCCATTTTTAAAATTATTGTTTAATAAATTGAGTGTACTTAAGAGCTGGCCCAAGTTTTTAAAGCCAATCTTCGGACCAAAAGGCCCTGTACCTTAGCCCAATAGCCCCAGCCCAAACCAAATGACCCATTAATCTAAAACTCGTTTAGCACCCATCTCCACGACCCACCCCGCTCAAATTTTTAATCCTGGTCGTTGATCTTTCAAGATCAACGACCAGCATTCATCCTCTCCTTTTAAATTAACCTCACCCAAACCCTAACCCTTATTTCACCCGTCCTCCACCCCCAAATCCTCTCGAACCTTCTCCTCTCTTCATAAACCCTAGTTTCCGCCTCCAGTTCTTTTCCTAATCCAATCCATCCATGGATTCTTACATTGATTTGCTTACCTTTTTGGGATTATATCGTTGTTACTTGCGTAAACATGGTATTACTTGGTACTTGCCCGATTTTGTCAAGTATCAATCTCCCAAATCAAGAGGGATTGGACCTATTCAGTAATATTGGGACGGTTTTCCGTCCATATACGTCTATGGCGAGATTACACGGGCCCGATTTAACAAGATCTCCGGCCAGTCTGTGATTCCGGTCAAACTAGGGTTTGCCTTATTTTCTCCTAAATTGATTCTAATCGATTCTGCATGCTCTTCTTTCCTTATTTTGTGTCTGATTGATTGTATTTTCTTGTTTGTTTGTTCAATTTCTAGTACTATATAAACCCCTCCCATAATCCCCTTTGACGAACCCAATCACTGCTATTATTCTCATTATTCTCCTCTTTCACTTACTCACTCACTCTGATACACTCGAATGTTTTGTAAAACTGTTGAATTCTGGGCCGGCTGAAAGCCAAGGCCATTAAACGACCTCCTCCGGTGCAAGCACTGTTCGGAGCCCTTCTCGAGGCTCTTGTGAACTCTGAAGCATCGGAGATCTGGGATTCTTGCTATTAAGCTCTTTACTATTCTTTTGCTCGTATAATTTTGCTACTGGTTAGTGCTTTTAACCCTTGCAATGTTAATTTCTTTTCTTTCCTTTTGCATACCTATATGTGTTTGAATTATATTAGTATGATTTAGTTGTGAATCCCTGATATTGCACTATTATGATAATGCTCAATACTCCTTTGTCATCCTATGATAGTTGAATGCATGAGATAGTTTACTGCTTTGTCCTTAGTTTGTGTTAGGCTAGTATGTGTTCTTCATTATGGTCTGCACTTCTATGTTGGTTCTTTGTTTTCTTCTGGAATCAGTTCTGTACCTCTAGCATCTGAATATGTTTCAGTTTTGAGCTTCAATGCGTGCCTATTTTGATATGAATCTGACTGTTGTGACTATATGTTGTTAGTTATAGAATTTCTTCATACCTTGCTTTGGATAGTACTACAACTCTATGGAAACCTCCCTCTACTTTGAATGAATCATTCAGTGCTGAGTCTTGTGTCTGATTGACTGTGCTTTGTGTACTAGCCACATCTATATGGAACACTACTTTAAGGTTTACTCTAAACATGTTTCCTTGCTATCCTGATCCCTAGCATCACTTAGGATTTTACGATAAACATTCTGTTTTGCCTCAACTATGATCTTGCTTCCTTGTTAATAAGCCTCCTAGTATGTCTTGATTCCATGTTCCTTCAGTGATTGCTTGGCCTGTCATAATACGTGTTTCAATGTTGCCTTGCCTTCTGATGAGAATTAACATATTTGTCTTATGATGCTAAGATGTATACTTAGCCTAAATTGGACTTCTTAAGTCTCAACCTGTTAGTGTTAATTTCTGTCAAACTTTGCAAACTCGTTCCTCCCCCTAACTCTCCCAATATGTGTTTGTTATGTGCTACTTTGCTAAATGTTAAAGTTCTACAGAACAAAATCTTATTGTCACGCCCCGAACCTGGGAGGGGGCGAGACCGGCACCCGGTGCCTCACCTATCCTTGCGTACCAACTTGCGACTAAGGGACTCTGAATATATAATGTCATAGTTTGGCCATGGGCCACATTGCAAGATAATTTGCAAAACAAAATATAAAACTGAATGGAAACCAACGCTGACTAAACATCAATATAAAGCTTGGCTGGAAAGGCCATCATGACTACTACACCTGACAAACCAACAAAATATACATATAAGGCCTACAAGCCCAACATACTGCACTAACTGACAGGTTATGTCTACAAGCCTCTACTGATGGATGTATCGTGATCGAACAGGGCTCCGACCTACTCATAACCTATATACATATATACACAAGATGTACACAAAACTCCTAGACCCGACAACTCTGAAGGACGTGGAGCTTACCGATAAAGCTGAACTCGGGCAACACCTACTGAGGAGGTCTACCTGCCTGTCTTTCTGAACCTGCATGCATGAAATGCAGCGTCCCCAGAGAAACGTCAGTACAAAATAATGTACCGAGTATGTAAGGCAACAGAATAACTGAAAGCTGAAACTGAACTGGTAATATAATAACTGAAAGTAACTGGGAGTCAAAGATAATCTGAAGATATTCTTACCTGCTGATACTGACTCAACTCTCTCAAGATAGTAAGTAAAATAGATGTCCGGCCCTATAAGGCTCGGTATGTATATAACTGCTCTGCCGTAGTAGGCTCGCTTGTAGGCGCTCGGCCATACTAGGCTCTGTATCTAGGCCAACTGAGCTCGCTCATAGGCGCTCGGCCACAGTAGGCTCGGTATATAACTTACCATCTGATCAGAGGTTGCCCAATAGGGGCTTGCCCATTGATTATAGCTCGATGGTAATGAAAATACTGTAATAATGTATATGTAGGCTCTCTGCTCTCTTGGATGGAAGAAGACAATACGAAATTAAATATGAAGTCCCGATAAGGAGAATACTGTAATTTATGAGACTAGGATGATCTATATAAATTCGGGAGTATGAACTTCTCTTTATGCCTCGTTATAAAATACATGTAATTACGAGATCATGCCAAAATAAAGGAAGGGCTTAGCCTTAATATACCTGAGCCGGTTCTCTAGACAACCCTTTTAGCATACGACAATTGTGAAAAAATTCGTGACGGCAAGATCGGAGAAGGAAAATATCCGTATGATATTTTTGAGAAAGATTATACCGGGCTTCTTTAGAATTGCCAAAAAACTATCACGTTGCTAGAGCTTGAATTCTTGAATTCTTGATTGAATTCTTATTGAATCAAAAAATGTCACGTTACTAAGCTTCATATGATATTGTTGAGAATCCAAATCCCATCCGTTACTGAATCTCTTAATCCATCTCCTTAAGTGATTTTTGGAGGCATTTTTGTTATAGGGGTGGACCCCACTTTGGCAAGGTGACTAAGCCACTAGTTCACCATATTTTGCCACCTTGAAGTGTGGCTTAAGAGCCACTAAATTGGGAAAGATGGGCTGCCACGTTGGGACCTCTTTTAGGACTTATCCAAGTCTTAATTTATTAATCACTAATTCCTTAATTATTTAATTAATCTTCCATTAATCAATAATCAACTAATTACCCACATAATTAAGAATTATCTCAACTTACTTAAAATACTACTCATTTTTAATACACTTTATACATCATACTATCATGGTCATATGGTACCTTGTATGTCACTAGTCCATAGATATCAGGTATTATAGCTCGGACCGTATTTATCCCAAATCGACAACCTTCAACGAAACTCATTTTCTTTGATTCGTTAACCCTTTATGTTTCATGGCACTTACTTATCGCTTGTTATAAATAGCATAAACGCTTATAATCTCAAGATAATCCCATCCCCGAGCTTACGACGAAACTTTAACGTATGAAAACGCGAGATGTAACACTTATGATCGGAGTCTCTTCCGTACATTAGTTTAAAACCAACATGTACGGAGCCATAAAACATACTATACATGCCACACATGGACAATGTCTATAAATAGCAACACTTGGCTTCACACAGCTATTCATTATAAATTCTGAAAATCAACAATAAGAGCTTACCTGATGACCTACTGGCCTGAATAGAGTTGTGCTGAGGTATCCTACCTCAAGCCATATTTTCAGTTTGAAATAGGTGGGGTATTTAGACTTCATTTCTTCCTCCGCTTCCCACGTCATCTCTTCCACATTCTTTCTTCTCCATAAAACCTTCATGGAGGCTACCTCTTTATTCCGTAGCTTGCGAATTTGTCGGTCTAGGATGGCAACCGAAATTTACTCGTATGACAAGTCCTCCGTAATCTGTACATCATCCGTGGGCACCACCCGGGTAGGATCGCCAATGCACTTCTGTAACATAGATACGTGAAACACCTGATGGACAGACTCCAATTCTGACGGCAATTCTAACTCATAAGCTACTTGGCCACTCTCCGAATGATCCTATAAGTCCCCATATACCGTGGGCTAAGCTTGTCTTTCTTTCCAAACCTCATCACGCCCTTCATAGGCGACACCTTTAAGAATACCCAGTCATTAACCCCGAACTCTAAGTCTTGTCGCCGCACGTCAGAATATGACTTCCGACGACTCTGGGCTGTCAACAGTCTCTCCCGGATAAGCTTTACTTTCTCTACGGCTTGCTGAACCAGGTCTGGCCCATGTAACCCAGATTCTCCAACATCAAACCACCCTGTAGGAGATCTGCACTTACGCCCATATAAAGCCTCGTACGGAGCCATCTGAATACTAGAGTGGTAACTGTTATTATATGCAAACTCGATAAGAGGTAAATGTTCATCCCAACTTCTTTTAAAACCCAACATACATGCTCGTAACATATCCTTGAGCGTCTGAATTGTGTGCTCGGCTTGTCCATCAGTCTGTGGATGAAAAGCTGTGCAGAGATTCACCCGAGTCCCTAGACATCTCTTAAACAACTCCAAAAATGTGCTGTAAACTAGGCCCCATAGTCAGATATAATAGATACTGGTACTCTGTGTAGCCATACTGTCTCCTTCATATATAACCTTGCATAGTCTTCTGCTGTATATGTAGACCTGACCGGTAGGAATGAGTTGATTTCGTGAGCCTATCGAGTATCACCCATATGGAATCGAACTTACGATGAGAATGAGGTAAACCCGTGATAAAGTCCATGTTTATCACCTCCTATTTCCATGTCGGGATCTATATAGTCTGCATTAGCCCTTCGGGCTTCTGGTGCTCTACCTTCACCTGCTGGCAACTAGGACACTGAGCGAAGAACTCAGCAATGTTCTTCTTCATATGGTTCCACCACTACACATCCTTAATGTCATGATACATCTTCGTCGATCCAGGATGAATGGAGTACCACGAATAATGTGCCTCTGACATAATCTTGTCTCGTAGCCCGGCCACATCTGGAACACACAAATGACCCCTGTATCTAATAACCTCATCTCCCTTGAGCTCTAACAACGGTTTCTTCTGCTGCGGAGCTCACTCTCTTAACTCGACCAACTCGGGGTCCTCGTACTGCCTCTCCTTTACTTCGGCTATGAGGGATGATTTTGCAGTATTTTGGAGTACAACTCCAGCATTGCCAAAGTCTACTAACCGAACCCCCAAACAAGCCAATTGATGAATCTCTCTAGTTAATGGACTTTTCTCGGTCTCTACATATGCTAAGCTACCCATAGAGCGGCAACTTAAGGCATCTGCTACCACATTGGCTTTGCCTGGATGGTAGAGAATGTTAACATCATAATCTTTCAATAACTCAAGCCATCGCCTCTGTCGCAAATTCAATTCTTTTTGCTTGAAGATATATTGCAGGCTTTTATGATATGTGAATACATCAACATGAACACCATATAAATAATGCTGCCATATCTTAAGTGCATGGACAACTGCAGCTAACTCGAGGTCGTGGGTCGGATAATTCCGCTCGTGCTTCCTTAACTGCCTTGAAGCATACGCAATTACTTTCCCATGTTGCATCAGGACACATCCTAACCCGACACCTGAGGCATCACAATACATGCATAACCATCTAGACCTTCTGGAAGTGCTGGAACTGGCGCTGAGGTCAACCTGTTCTTAAGCTTCTGGAAACTCTGCACGCAAGCCTCCGTCCACTGAAACTTAGTTGCTTTCTGCATCAACTTCGTTAATGGTGCCGAAAGGGAAGAAAACCCCTCTATGAACCTCCGGTAGTATCCTGCTAAGCATAGAAAGCTACGAACCTCTGTCAGAGTGGTAGGTCTAGGCCAAGATTTCACAACCTCAATCTTCTGAGTGTCTACCTTTATACCGCCATCAGATACAATGTGTCCCAAGAATTCTACAGACTTCAACCAAAACTCACATTTAGAAAACTTAGCATACAATTTACTATCACGGAGGGTTTGGAGTACCGCTTGCAGGTGGTCCACATGCTCATCCTCTGAACGTGAATAAACCAAAATATCATCAATAAATACTATCACGAACAGATCTAAAAATGGCTAGAATAGGATGTTCATCAAGTCCATAAATACGGTAGGTGCATTCGCCAATCTGAAGGACATGACAAGGAACTCGAAGTGGCCATATCGGGTCCTGAAGGCTGTCTTGGGAATATCTTTCTCCAGATCTTTGACCTGGTGGTACCCCGACCTCAAATCTATCTTTGAAAAGCATCTAGCTCCCTGTAACTAATCAAACAAGTCATCTATCCTTAGAAGTGGATACTTATTCTTAATAGTTACCTTGTTCAGTTGCTTATAATTGATACACATCCTCAGCGAGCCATCTTTTTTCCGTATAAATAGTACCGGTGCACCCCAAGGTGAGGTACTAGGCCTGATGAAACCTTTCTCTAGCAAATCTTTTAACTTCTCCTTCAACTCCTTCAATTTGGCCGGTGCCATTCTATACGGAGGGATGGATATTGGTTGAGTTCCCAGAAGCAAATCGATGCCAAAATCAATCTCTCGCTCTGGGGGAATACCTGGAAGTTCATTTGGAAATACATCTGTGTACTATTTGACTATTGGAATAGATTGAAGTGTAGGTATCTCAGCATATGCATCTCTAACTCGTACAATATGATAAATGCACCTTTTTGCGATCATTTTCCTCGCCTTCAGATAGGAAATAAACCTACCTTTGGGTGTCGTTGTATTACCTACCTATTCAAGGATTGGCTCAATCGAAAAATGAAATTTGGTTGTCTTTGCTCGACAATCAACTGCGGCATAGTAAGCTGCCAACCAGTCCATGCCTATGATAGCATCAAAATCCAACATCTTTAGCTCAACTAGGTCGGTTGAGGTCTGACGACCACAAACTATCACCGTATAACCTCGGTAAACCCGTCTAGCAATAATCGATTCCCCGACCGGTGTAGATACCGCAAAAGGATCACTTAGTATTTCAGGCACTATGCCAAACTTCCCCATGACAAATGGGGTAATACATAATAAAGTAGATCCTAGGTCTATCAAGGCATAAGCATCGTGAGAGCAAATGGTTAACATACCTGTCACAACGTCTGGTGAAGTCTCCTGGTCCTGCCGACCCCCTAAAGCATAGCTATGCTTCTGATTACTACCTGAACTGGAACCTCTACCTCTGCCTCGACCTCTACCAGCCGAAGACCAAGACTCGCGCCCTAAAGGATGCACGGACATAAATGATCCTGTTGCTGAATTCGCTGGTTGTGCCATATCCCCAGAATCTCTATTTGGGCAATCTCATATCATATACCCCGGACGTCCACATGTATAATAAGCATCAGAACCGGCACGGTATTGGCCCAAGTTTCCTCTACCACAGATGTCACACCGCGGCAGAAATGGCCATGTCTGCCCTGAAGCTCGTTGTCACTATAAACCCGACGTTCGGGAGCTTTCAATTGGTCATGACCGAGTATAGCGGTCATACCTGTAACCCTGTAACTGAGGTGGCGGAGGCCTAGGTGGCCGTTCGAAGTACTGGGGCCTATAACTACCCTGAGACTGCTCCTGAGACCTGGCAAATCTCATCCTCTTATGTTGTCCTGACTCAGTCCTCTCCGTACCCTGCTGCCGACGCCTACCCCTTTCTATATTCTGGGCGAATGCCTGAATTCGGGAGATATCCATACTATCCTGCAATGCAGCGGTGGCACATGCCTCGGTCAACTCTGGGGCTAACCTTGCTATAAACCTATGGATCCTGTCCCGTAGAGTAGCAACTATGGATGGTGCATATCTGGCCAATGAGTCAAAACGGAGACTATACTCTCGAACACTCATATTGCCCTACTTGAGGGCTAGAAACTGATCGACTCGAGCTTGTCGAATCTCCTGCGGTAAGTACTGGTCAAGGAAGGCATCTGAAAAAATTTCCCAAATAGATGGAGGTGCATCACGTCCCCTGGACCTTTCCCATCTCTCGTACCAAAGGATGGCTATATCTCGGAGTCGAAAAGCTGCTAGCTCAACTGCCTCTTTCTCCGTGGCATGCATAACCCAAAAGATCCTGTGAAGCTGATCTATGAAATCCTGCTGGTCCTCCCTCTGATCCGTCCCCGTGAACTCTGGGGAACTCAAAGCAATAAACTCTCGGACCCTTGAACTCCTAGACCCCTCAGAAGATCCTGCACTAGCAAGTGACCTAGCATGTTATTGGGTAGCTACCAACTATGTCAACAAATGCACTGCACTCCTCAAGTCCTGATCTGATGGAAGCAGAGGGGGAACTGGATGTGCGGTCTCCCTAGGAATCTCCTCAGGTGGTGGAGGATCCGGTAATGGCTGGGTAGGGGTCTCTCCCTAGGCCTCCAATTGGGACCCATCTACTGGGGCTGCCCTGTTGGTCCCCTCACCTACTGTTGTATCTCTCCTCTGACTAGCCGTAGTCTTCCTAGTCACCGTCATATGTGCATGAAAATGCCAACACGTAAGTTTAACTCACATTTCCTACAACTCAGTTCTATAGCACGATTTAGATTTGAAATAAGGGTAACCAACTCCTAAATGCCCTGTAGTCCCCTGCTTATATAATGTGGTGCACAACACATCTATAAACAAGACCCTACTAGACACGGCTTGTAGAATACCTAGGACAGAACTGCTCTGATACCACTTTTGTCACACCCCGAACCTGGGAGGGGGCGAGACCAGCACCCGGTGCCTCACCTATCCTTGCGTACCAACTTGCGACTAAGGGACTATAAACATATAATGTCATACTTTGGCCATGGGCCACATTGCAAGACAATTTACAAAGCAAAATATAAAACTGAATGGAAACCAACGCTAACTAAATATCAATATAAAGCTGGGCCAGCAAGGCCGTCATGACTACTACAGCTGACAAACCAACAAAATATACATATAAGGCCTACAAGCCCAACATACTGCACTAACTGACAGGTTATGTCTACAAGCCTCTACTGATGGATGTACCTTGATCGGAACAGGGATCCGACCTACTCATAACCTATATACATACACAAGATGTACACAAAACTCCTCGACCTGACAACTCCGAAGGATGTGGAGCTTACCGATAAAGCTGAACTCGGGCAACACCTACTGAGGAGGTCCACCCGCCTGTCTGTCTGAACCTGCACGCATGAAATGAAGCGTCCCTAGAGAAAGGGACGTCAGTACAAAATAATGTACCGATTATGTAAGGCAACAGAATAATTGAAAGCTGAAACTGAACTGGTACTTAAAGTAACTGGGAGTCAAAGATAATCTGAAGATATGCTTACCTGCTGATACTGACTCAACTCTCTCAATATAGTAAGTAAAATAGATGTCCGGCCCTATAAGGCTCGGTATGTATATAACTGCTTTGCCATAGTAGGCTCGCTCGTAGGCGCTCGGCCATACTAGGCTCTGTATCTAGGCTAACTGAGCTTGCTCATAGGCTCTCGGCCACAGTAGGCTCGGTATAAAACTTACCATCTGATCAGAGGTTGCCCAATAGGGGCTTGCCCATCGATTATAGCTCGATGGTAATGAAAATACTGTAATAATGTATATATAGTCTCTCTGCTCTCTTGACTGGAAGAAGACAATACTCAATTAAATATGAAGTCCCGATAAGGAGAATACTGTAATTAATAAGACTAGGATAATGTATATAAATTCGGGAGTATGAACTTCTCTTTATGCCTCATTATCAAATACATGTAATTACGAGATCATGCCAAAATAAAGGAAGGGCTTAGCCTTAACATACCTGAGCCGGTTCTCTGGACAACCTTTCTAGCACACGACAATTGTGACAAAATTCGTGACGGCAAGATCGGAGTAGGAAAAAATCCATATGATATTTTTGAGAAAGATTATACCGGGCTTCTTTAGAATTGCCAAAAAAATGTCACGTTGCTATGAGCTTGAATTCTTGAATTCTTGATTGAATTCTTGTTGAATTAGAAAATATCACATTACTAAGATTCATATGAAATTGTTGAGAATCCAAATCCCATCTGTTACTGAATCTCTTAATCCATCTCCTTAAGTAATATTTGGAGGCATTTTTGTTATAGGGATGGACCCCACATTGGCAAGGTGACTAAGCCATTGGTTCACCATATTTTGCCACTTTGAAGTGTGGCTTAATAGCCACTAAATTGGGAAAGATGGGCTGCCACGTTGGGAACTCTTTTAGAACTTATCCAAGTCTTAATTTATTAATCACTAATTCCTTAATTAATTAATTAATCTCCCATTAATCAATAATCAACCAATTACCCACATAATTAAGAATTATCTCAAATTACTTAAAATACTACTCATTTTTAATATACTTTATACATCATACTATCATGGTCATATGGTACCTTGTATGGCGCTAGTCCATAAATATTGGGTATTATAGCTCAGACCGTATTTATCCCAAATCGACAACCTTCAACGAAACTCATTTTCTTTGATTTGTTCACCCTTTATCTTTTACTGCACTTACTTATCGCTTGTGATAAATAGCATAAACACTAATAATCTCAAGATAATCTCATCCCCGAGCTTATGTCAATTAACTTACGATAAAACTTTAACGTATGAAAACGTGAGATGTAACACTTATGATCCGCTTGATTAGCTGCTTGCTATGCTCAACTTGGCTATGTCTATTTTAAGTATAAGTGTATCACCTAACTTCTGTCCCCCCATCACTATCCACTCTCCTTACTTACTACTCATGCTATTCTAAACTCCTCATTATTAGTCGGCTGAAAGCCAAGGCTATCTAGGTTCTATTGACGGCCTCCCTAGTGTGAGCACTGCTCGGGGTCCAATTGAGGCCCTTGTGAACTCTAACACATTAGGGCTTGGTCCTTAGTCACTCCCTCAATCTTAAAGTTGTTCCTATTCACTTTACTTCCCCCTGTTATGTGTTGTGTACCTGAATTGGTTGGTTCAAGTGATGCAACACTTGGTGCTGTGGTTGAGTAAATTGGTTTTGGACTCCTCTATGGATCCCTGAGTCGTGTATTGAATGTGGCTCTTTATTGAAGGCATGGGTACGCTGTGTAAGAGTTATTGAAGGCCCAGGCAATGCTGGGTATTTATTTTTATTTGGGCCTGATGTGGGCCTATTATTACTATTATGAAACGCTATTACTTTTACTCATTATTGCGCCTGTAATAATCTTTGTATAAACAATTGGGGTTATTAGTAAAAGGAAATAGGGTAGATTTTAATATTTACATATGATGGGTAGATAACATGCCTATAGGACTTAATAATGTGTTTCCTATATGTGTCGTTCACTCTCTATGTACACTATAGAAATCATGCTATTAGGAGAAGCACACACTCATACTACTTGTCTACTAGCAAAGCATGAGCTCAAATGCTTTAATTATCCTTGTTGCTGCATGTTATTACAAAACATGCCCATAGGAGTTGAACTTTCCTTCAATTTGTATTGCTAGAAATTATGCCTATAGGATTTGGATCATTTCATTTGCTACTGTATCGCACTGTTCACTAGAAACCATGCCTATAGGACTAAGTATAACAATAAAATCAATTCCAAGTGCTAATCGTTAAAGATCCTACCTATTGGATACCACAATTCGCCTTAATAATGCCCCTCTCAAGATTGTTTATTGTTCACTTAGACCACTATCAAAAACGTGAGTAATTCTGGGTTTCTCTCGATAGATTCCATTGTCTTTACTACATAAATCACTTAGGCGCAACATCTATAGGATCAATAACTGGAAATCTGCAATTTCAACAATCAATATGCGATAACTGTACAATCCTGTCTATGGGCGACTCTTGTTTTCTGAAACTACTTGCATGCCTTAACACCTTGTCACATAGAAATTATGTCTATAGGGATCTAAGTTCTTAATTCTGAACTGCTCAACATACAATTTGTCTTGCGTACATTTGTTGCTTAAATATGGAGGCAAACTTGAGCCTTGACTGCCTATATGTGAAGTCCAATGTGTTTCGTATGTCACCTAGTTTTGACATTTCTGAGCAGCCTAAGTGAGGTCTAGAGCCATCCAAAGTAAAGGTCCAATACCTCTTGGACCATAGGTATGGGACGGGTAGTGCACGCATAGGGTACGACCTATAATTGAATTAGAATGCTTTTAGGTAACAACTTTAACATAGTAATCAGGTAGCAGGAGATGATAGTCTGTGCCCACTGAATAATATGAGTAACACCCCAAAGTATTATTTATGTTGCACGGGGTGATCCTTCAGGCTAAAAAACTTAGGACTCCCCCTCCTCTTTATATGTTGTAATAATGTTCTTTGACTTCTGAATTCCCTTTGTTTACTTGATCACCTAGCTTAATCGTAATCCACATAATCTTAAGTTCGGTCGGGACCCACAGTTGTTGACCTCGAGGAGTGCCTAACACCTTCTCTTTGAGGTAACTTGAGCCCTTACCCGATCTTTGGTGGCGTTGACTAGTCAAACAGAGTTATCTGCATAATAGGTACCCTAACGCACCTTAAACAATAGTTAGGTGGCGACTCTTATCCTTTAGCACTCTATCTCCCATTCTAAAAGGAGTTGTCACGTGTCGAAGCCCGCTTTTCACGAGAAAAATGGGGCGCGACGGTGTTTATATAAGGATACGCTATGTAACTGCTTTTCCCACTTAATTCCTGGCCGTTACCAATAATAACTACATTAATTTCCCATTGCTTAAATTATTCGTAACAGTTATGGTAATAATAAACAATCACGTATAATTAGGGATCAATGCTGATTCTTTTTCCATATTCGTAATTGTTCGATAAATCTTCCTCTTTTGTAGTCTTCATGCATCCCGTGGCTATCTCTTTTTTCCCAATTGTCAGGTACAATATCTTTTGTAAACAATCCCGTGGGTTTTTTTTGCCACGCCTCATCATTCTTCTTTATTGATCTTATTTAAATGTCACCTGTCAATATATCATTAACCCACGTATCATATCTATTTTTCCACCAATATAGATAGTCCCCCCACTTTTTGAATATTCTCAACTGAACATTTGCGAAGTGCTAAGTTTATTTATGGCGAGAATGCCTTGCCGCCTCTTCCCAATATCATTGTGTTTTCTTCATAAGCAAAGAGACATACGTCTTTTTCATTTAATGCTTAAGACACATGTCACGCTAGGATTTGGCTCTGCAGTTTACACCGTCATTTTAAGGTTTTTGCGGCTGTGTCAGTTCGAAGTGATGATTCCATGATGATGGTTCATAATGACGTCTTTCTCTTATAAATACCGCATCACACACCATTCACAAACTTTCTCTACTGTCTTGCATTTCTTTCCAAGCTTCTTCTGCAATTTCTCTTCTCTTTTCGTGTTTTTAATATTAACAAAAAGATAGTTTCTCATTCTTCGAACCGCTCTCCATCATTTGATCCCCAGAAAACTATCATCGTAGACAAACTTCCTCCTTCTACAACCCTAGTTAGAAGTAGAAGAGGTGGTAGACTTCGTAGTCTAAGTTCCATATCAAGTCGTAGCACCACTCTTTCCCAGGAGAATTCTTCTAAATCTTCTTCTTCTAAAGCTAAAGCTTCATCAACTCCTAAATCTTCTTCCAAAGTTAGAGACCAAAACGAACCATTACCTGAGCTTGTTGTTTCTGCGATTGTCCCTCAGGAATTTTCTTTCACATCGGACTGTGAAGCATAGAGGAAAGAAATTTCTTCCATAGCAGCACTTAAACCTGCCGATCATTACCCTTCTTTAATCATTGTTGGCTTTCTTCCTTTAGTACGCCGTGAGTGCCATTGGAAACCTAACTTCCCTGTTGTGTGATGTAGCATTCATGGTGGGAGATAGAGTTCTACTAAGATTTTTACCCATGAAGGGTGTAATGAGGTTCGGGAAGAAGGGCAAGTTGATCCGTAGGTATATTAGTCCTTTCGAGATCCTTGAGAGGGTTGGTGAGGTGGCCTACAGACTTGCATTGCCACCCAGCCTATCAGCAGTTCACTCGATGTTCCATGTTTCCATGCTCCGGAAATATTATGGTGATCTATCACATGTGTTAGATTTCAGCTCAATCCAATTGGACAAGGATTTGACTTATGTTAAAGAGCCGACTGCAATCTTAGACAGGCAGGTCCAGAAGTTAAGGTCAAAGAACATTGCTTCAGTGAAGGTTCAATGGAGGGGTTGACCAGTCGAGAAGGCAACCTGGGAGACCGAGCACGACATGCAGAGTCATTATCCTCACATTTTCGTCACTTCAGGTATGTCTCTATGCACGTTCGAGGAGGAACGCTTGTTTTAGAAGGGGGAGAATGTAACGACCCGATCGGTTATTTTGTGTATTTGAGCCCTATTTTTCTTTTTGATGCTTCACACATGTGCATTTGTGGCACTATGACTTGTGGGGATGGTTAGTTTTGTTCCGGAAAGATTTTGAATTGATTTGGACCCTTTGGTTCTTGGTTTAGAAGCTTAACTTGAAGATGTTGACTGAAGTTTGACTTTTGGAAAAATGACCCCAAAATGGCTTTTTGATGGCTCTGATAGGTTCGTATTATGATTTTGGACTTAGATGTATACCCGAAATTAAAATCGGAGGTCCCTAGGTTTATTTGTCATGTTTTGCCTAAAGTTGGCAATTTGAGGTTTAGAAGTTTTCCTAAGTTTGACCGTAGGTTGACTTTATGGATATCTTGTTCATAATTTGGTTTTGGGGCTTGAAATAGGTCTGTTTTGCTATTTGAAACTTGTCTGGAAAATTTGGTGTAATTTGGAGTTGGTTTGATATGTTTCGGACGCTTGGTTGCAATGATAGAGGTTCTTGAGTTTTCTTTTGAATTTCATGCGTTTTAATATTCAATTTGTGGTTCTAGATGCTATTTTGGTGTTTTGATTATGTGAGCGAGTTCGTATGATATTTTCAGACTTATGTGGATGTTTGGTTTGGAGCCCCGAGGGTTCGGGTAAGTTTCGGACGTGTTTAGGAATTGTTTGGACTCAATTCTAGGTTGCTAGTGTGCTGGTGCTCCAGTTATCGCAATTGCGAGCACTAGCATCGCATGTCGCATTTTCAATGGGAACAGACTTTGCACATGCAAAGTCAATGTCGCATTTGCGACTTCCCTTTAGGCTGTTAGGCGCCGCAATTGCGAAGCTTTGCAATTGTGAACCTAGTGTCGCAATTACAGCATCTGCACCTGAACAAAAGGGCTGGAAAGATGGGATTTGATCTCATTTCTCTCATTTTAGAATCCTAGACTCGATATGAGGCGATTTGGAGAGGGGATTTTCACACACAATTATTGGGTAAGTGATTTTGATCAATTTTCAACTATATTACATGATTAAATATGAGATTTAACATCAAATTCATGAGAATCTAAGAGAAATTTTGGAAAATTTTGTCTATGTTTTAAAAAATAAAAATTTGGGATTTGAGAGTCGAATTGGACTCGGATTTAAAAACAAAATACATATATGGACTCGTGGGGTATAGGTAGTCGAGATCTACCCTTGGACTCGAGTTTTGACCGGGCGAGCACGGGATTGACTTTTGGGGAATTGTGTAAAGATCATAGCTTTATTAATCGGAATTGGTTTCTCTTTTGTTGTTTGATGATATTAAGTCATTTTTTTTATTAGATTTGAGCTGTGTGGAGGCAAATTTTAAGGGAAAAACTATTTTTTGAGTGTTGATTTGGCCTAGTTGAGGTAAGTATCTTGCTTAACTTTGTGTGGGGGAACTACCCCTTAGGATTGGGTTTTATTGTACTATTTGAGTTATGTAAAAGACGTGTACACGAGGTGACCAGTCCATACACAGGCTTATATGTGATATTTGACCGGTTTAGACTCTTAGGTTACCTATAAGCACTTAATTGAAGTTATTATTATTTGTTCTATCTTTTGTTGTTAAGTTTAGTCTTACATGCCTTAATTGAAGTTGTTATTATATGTTCTAGTTTTCATTGTCAAGATTACTATTATATGTATTTAGTTGTAGTTGTTGTTACATGTTATTCTCTCTATTGTTGAGTTATTTTCATGCATGTAGTCGTAGTTGCTATTTCTTGCTATCTTTTTCATTGTAAGCTTATGTTATGTACTCGATTGGGAAGTTGCCATTTCATGAAAAATGCCTTCGTTGTTGAGTTATTGAAGTTGTAATTGTGGAAAGTTATTAACACGGTTATGGTTGGAATTGTTGGTTATTGGAATCCCTTTCCTTGTCGAGTTATTTCTTGTTCATTTTGTTGTTATTGAGATTCTTGTACACATTGTAGTTGAGTCGTGGGCTATGTGTTGTGGTAACGTTCTTATTGTTGCTTTTGAAAAATGTTGTGGCATATGGGCATGTGTGGTGCGAGTAGATTATTATGTAGTGATATTGATACGCACGCGGTTCTATAAGGATGTGTATTGAAATGCATGCAGTGAGATTGGAATTTATACGCGTGTTGCAGGTAAAAGAATTACTTGAAGCCACGCTGTGAGATAAAGGGGTTAAAACGTGTGTAGCTATTTTGGAAAAAATATTTTTAAAATAAATACAAGGCTCACGCGGTGATATAATAAAAATTGTGATTTATGAAATGGGAACATGAGGTATGGTACCTCGGTGTGATTTTTGGTGTACATTCTAAATTGGAAAGGTTCGTTGATTTGAACGGCTATTTCACTGTTTTCCTTAAATTCATTTCACTCATATTTTGACTGTATTTGATCATTGTTGCTTTTATCATATGTTCCCTCTTTGTTGTCCTTTATTGCTGTAAATTTCATTGTTAGTCGGGTTTGATAAATTACTTATTTGTCATTTATTTTCTTTATTTTCCCGTTGTTAGATTATTATAATATTCTGTACAGATTTCTATGTCTAGTAAGTGTCTTGACCTGGCCTCGTCACTACTTTATGGAGGTTAGGCTTGATACTTACTAAGTACCGTTGTGGTGTACTCATGATACGCTTCTGCATATTTTTGTGCAGATCCAGGTACTTCTGCTCGTGTCGGACGCTAGTGAGTTGACCCAGTTACTTCGGAGACTTCATGATATACCTGCTTGACGCTCGCATGCCTCGGAGTCACCTTCTTCTATTGTCTTACAACTGTTTATCTTCGTTTCAAATAGAGTTGCGTTTAAAGATTACTAGTGCATTTTCTGTGGAGCTTATGACCCAATTCCATCGGCTTTGGGAATTATTTGACTGTTGTACCATTTTTATTTTATTATGATAGTTTACCAGTTTAATTTGATATCTTAATCGTTATTTCTGTTAATTCTCCACGTGTGTTAGGCTTACCTAATATTAGAGACTAGGTATCATCACGACATCCTAAGGTGTGAATTTGGGGTCGTGACAAGACCGAATTTTTTATATAGGCCGCTTAGAAGAAGAAGAAGAAGAAGAAGAAGAAGAAGAAGAAGAAGAAGAAGAAGAAGAAGAAAAGATCTGACACTAACAAGGGATGGAAAGAGTAAGATCTGACACTAACAAGGGATGGAAAGCGTTTTCTGAGGCAGAAGAATACCATGGGTACTGATTCGGACAATGTCTTCGTACATCATCCGAAGAAAAGATCTGACGCTAACAAGGGATGGAAAGAGTTTTCCGGAGGATAGTCAAAGTAATCCCCGAACCAATCC
Source organism: Nicotiana otophora (assembly GCA_000715115.1). Lineage (NCBI taxonomy): Eukaryota > Viridiplantae > Streptophyta > Magnoliopsida > Solanales > Solanaceae > Nicotiana > Nicotiana otophora. The sequence goes on along the minus strand of AWOL01S0027159.1, from coordinate 59,502 downwards.
CAACCTACTCAGTTTCTTCTCTGAGCTAGATAACGTTTCTATTATCGTGGTGGATGATAGAGAAAATTCTCTAATTTGAGAAAGATATAAGTATAGCAAACACGTTTGTCTAAATATAATTCGGAATTGTAGAAAATTTCTCTGAGTATTAATCATTCCTTGGCACTTTAAGAATTTATCTGAGTACTTATGTTTAGTCTTTTATATATATATATATATATATATATGTAAGCACCTAATTTTTGACTATATTTAAATTTTTATCATCTTCTACTATGTAAATATTTTCAAAAATTTAATATATATTTTTTAGCTTTGTTACACTTTTTGTATATAGGGTAAAAATTAATAATAATTTAAAAGGTCAATTATTATTATTAGTATTATTTTTATTTTTATTTTAAAATAAAATAAATTAAAAAACCAAAAGAAAAAACAAGTTAAATATTTTTAAAACAAAAATCGGATGGGAATTAAAAAATAGGAAAAGTAGAAATATAGAATTAAAAAGTAAAAGTATGTGAAAATTGTTTAATAAAAAAGTAAAAGAAAGTGGAAAATTAAAAAATAAAAGTAAAAGAATGTTGAAATTTAAAAAAATAAAAATTAAAAGAAAGTTGGAATTAAAAAATAAAAGTAAAGGTAGCTGAAATTTATTTTTTAAAAAATTAAAGAAAGTGGAAATTAAAAAAAAGAAAAGTAAAAAAAGTGAAAAATAAAAAAAGAAAAGTAAAAAAAGTGGAAATTTAAATATAATAAAAGTAAAAAAGTGAGAAATTAAAAAATAAAAGTAAAGGAAAGTGGGGAATTATTTTTTAAAAAAAATAAAAAAAATGGGAAGTGGGAATTCTTTTTAATTAAAAAATAATAAAATAAAATGGATAGTGGAGTAGCTTGATGAACTAGTAACTAGGCATACTCATTAATTGGCTTTAAAAAGTCAATTGTTCTATGATCAATTTGAAGTTATCTGGCAAGAATAATTAAGAGCAAAAGCTGATCCTTTTTCACAATTGATTTCATAATTCATGGCCTCACTAATCTCAAATCTTAGGAGAATAAATAATATCTGAATCTCGTAGCTTACTTTAGGCGCGATTAATAATAAATTATCGTGACTATGGGTACGGTTCCCGTGGCATAGTCATGATACATAATTCTAAACTCAAGTGCGCGTTTCACGCGACTTGATCCCAACTTCAAATAATAAAAATCAACATGTTATAGATCGCGGGTGCGTTTCACGTGACGTGATTCGTAATATGTACAAAAATAAGCGAGTGCGCGACATCACGACTTGTTTAAATAAATTCCATAATTGTTTAAAATAATTAAAAGCGGTATAGAAGTATTAACACATAAAGGGTTCTAAAACATGTAATAAATCAAATAATTAGGCCAATTATTAATAGTTGAGCGATCGTGCTAAAACCACGGAATCCGGGAGTGCCACACACCTTCTCCCGGGTTAACAGAATTCCTTATCCGGTCTTCTGGTTTTCACGAACCTTAAAACATAGTCAAATTTCCTCGATTTGGAATTTAAAATAAACCGGTGACTTGGGACACCATCAATTATTCCAAGTAGCGACTCTAAACTAAATTAAATAATCTCATTTCGATTAATGTCACCTTAATTGGAAAAACTCTCTATCCCCCGGAAAAAAGTAGGTGTGACAATATATATTTGGATGCATAATTTCTGTGTGATGTCTTAAAGTTGTACCTTGGGGTATTTAAATTTTAAATAAAAGAGAATCCTTTTATATTTTTTAAACATTATGAAGAGGACGTCTCCTCTTCACTCAGGCGTAAATAGGATTGATTGATCCGAATAGACTTTTAGTCTGAGGGAGTTTTAATCCTAGTAAGATATTGAGTCTAAGGGAATATATATATATATATATATATATATATATATATATATATATATATATATATATATATTAGTAGATTTGGCCCGAATAGATATTTAGTTTGATTGGATGTTGAATCTGAATTGGAGTATATGAACATACTTCCAAGTAGAGAGGGACACATGTCCGAAAATGATATTTGAGATTTTTATTAATGTATACGGGATAATCGATCTAAATATAATGTCAAGTAGTAAGTCATTTACTAATAAAATGGGATAATATATCTGAGACATAATAAAATAAGCCGTTAAGAAAGGCTTATATATTTAACTTGAATGGTTGTTGCTAGACCAAATATAAGTCACATGTTTGTTCAAAGTGAACTTTTTTTCCAGTGGCATATTTGTGTGTATTGATCTTAGAAAAGTTTCATTCTCGACTCGGATATAAAACTCTCGTATTTTTTATCATGGAATTCGTAACTCTGATATGAAGTTCTCGATCCTTTTTGTGAACGTGTAGTATATGTATTTTTGAATAATTGGTTCAACACTATTTGAAGTGCATATGCTTGATATGAGCAAGGCAACTGACTGAATTGAGATGGTGATAAATGATGTCGGAATACTCTCAAGAATTCTATCTCCCAAGGCGATCGACTGTCTGTATCACTTCAAGTATATGTAGTCCCCTAGTATTCGAGTTTTGAGGTATGTGAACTCGAACGCGAAAATCATAATTTGACAGTCCCGAGTTTAATAGTCCCAATAGGATAGCTAGTTCCGATGTTGATAAAATTTCAAATGGTTCGATTCCTAGAAAGAGAAACAAAGAGACGACACTGGAGCTCTTTTTATCAAATAATTTTTACTCTGGCTAGGAACTACGGAGGTTCTGAAATATTATTGAGGATAATGTCATATTTTGATTTGAGCTAGTCCTACTGGCTTTGATGAGTTTTCGATTTAAAGCCTTATTACCAGAGTAATTTTACAGCTCCCTTTATGAATTTCTCGCATCGCATATTTTGTTTGTCTAGGTCCTTGGAATTTAGTTTTGGGACCCTTGAATATTCTCTATTATAATTCTTTTTCAACAAGGCAATATGGGAGATGTGCATTCGGAGTTGCCGAGAGACACGTACTTATCTTATTTTTATTCTAATTGATGATAGATCAGGGATCGTTCGAATAAAGGATGACTCGATCTCGAGACTGTTTGACCAGAAGACGATATTTCTCAATAAGAGCTTAGAGTTGTTTTCGAATTTAGTGATATAAGCAGTAGATCTGAGACCAGCGCATGTGGTTGGGCTTTCTCGGATAGCATAGTTTTCTTGGATTTGATTGATTAAGAGTTAAGAATTACTCTTTAACTCAACATTTTTGCTCTGAGTCCCTGAGCTAATTCGAGCCATGTAATATATATACTTCATACTCGGCTTCATTAGTAATAAAATAACTTTTATGAATTTTTTTAACTACTTCCTCGATAGGTGCATTAAGTATTTCCCTAACTCGAGAATTTTAATATTTGTGGACCTAATCGTGTAGAAGGTCCCGATCCCAAGAATTATCCTGAAAGTAACATGTTCTTCTTTTTCAACTTTGGATAACATGTTCGAGCTAAAAGTCAACCATGAAATCTACTAAAACTTATGATTTTATTGCCATATGTGGCTTGTAAATAATACCATATTCACTAAGTTCGACTATCCATTTAGCTAGCCTTCCTGACAATTCGTGTTTATGCAAAATATTGTATAATAAAAATATAGTGACTCTGGAAAGTGGATGATATTGAAAATAAAACCTTAGGTTTAGGTAACTACTATTAATGTCAACTTTTCAAAACTTAAATACCTAGTTTTCGTGCCTAAGAGTATTTTATAATAGATAGGAGATAATGTACTTTTGTCTTCTTGAACTAAGAATGTACTTACTGAGACCTTTGAGACAACTTGGTATACCAACAATCATCCTCCTCCTCGAAGTTATGAAAGCAATGGTGGGTTGGTGTTTAGCTAGCGAGTCCGGATAATTCGATTTTATGGACTAAACTAACCTTTTGAAGTTTGGTAACTTTATTTTTTATTATTTGACTTTGTTTCTTCTTTTGCTTGATCGGATTATAGAGCGGGCCAATATTGAGCATATAGGTCATTACCTCCGGTGGTATACCTATCATGTTGGTATGGGGGCAAGCAAAGCAATTTGTGTTAGTACGTAAAAATTCAATAAACTTACCTTTAAGTTCAAGGTCGAGTCTCGACCAACGTAAGCTTTCCCATATGAAAAGTTAATGATAGTTTCTATTTTCTTCAGTATTTGACCTCATGGCTTCTGACTCTTTCGGTTTAATAAGTGTGTAAAATAATATTTGTCTAATTTTTCATTTACATTCGAGCTTCCTTCAATTGATGGCCCCGTAAAATTTTACAATTTAGCAAGGTGATTTTGTACATGTTTGGGAAGGTCCGGATCTTTTCCAGCCCGTGAAGGAAATCACATCTCTCTTTGCTTGGACCTGTTTTTCAAATTTTTGCATTCAGATTTGGATCTCCTAGGAATCACCTATATTTGGTCTCTGAACTTGTTTTCGACTTTCAGCTCTGTATCTTCCTCTATTTGGAGCTTCGTATTACACCGGTTGTAAATTTTATTCCATGGTTCCGGAAAGATCCGACGTTATTCTTCTAACTCCTTCGATCATATTCAGAATCATCTCTGTTTAGTTCCCGAACCTATTTCTGAACATCCTATTAGTGTCGATTCGACTTACTGTGTCTTCTTCTATTTGAAGCCTGGTGATGTAACAGTTATACATATCATTCTTGTGGGATAGTTGGGAATTACCGGAGGTGTTCTATCCGCTCATTTTATTTTTGGATCTATTTCTGTAAGGTTAGATCTAAATTTTGCGAATCGAAATTAACTGGTGTGTCTGAACCTCCTATACTAATAGTATGGTACCAATATGTCTAGTACCGTTGTCCATTCTCTATTTATCTTTGTTCATTACTTACCTATCATTATCATGGCTATTCTTCCATTTTCATTTTGCCTGGTAAAGCCATCTCCAACTTGATTGTCCTCAACTATATTGATTGAAAAATTTCGACTATGATAAAGGTTTAAACTGATAATAAGCGAAGATTAACAAAAATTATTAGTATCTTTGGACGAATAAAAAATTTGCTTGAGTTCTCGGCAGCGGAATCAAATTGTTTAACCAAAAAAATATCTTTCAAGGTCAAAACAATTAATTTTATATGATGGGCCACAAGCAACCGATTCGATCCGAAATATATAAATTTCCATTAACACAACGTGATAGAGAAGTGAAAAATGAATTCAATGACAGATAATATAGTAAAAATAACACAAAGAAGAAATAATTCCTATTGGATGATCCTTGATAGGATGATGAGCTGAACAAAGCTTGAAGAGCTGAACTATTGCAAACTTGGAAGCAAATTGCTATGAATTACAATGTGTAGAATTGTAGAGAAGAAAATTATATGACTACAATGGTGGTAAAGTATGTTTATTTATATGATTAGATCTAGGTAACCATTCTTCTTGAAATATGGATCCATTGTGAGCATTTACTCAATCCATCTGTTACTTTTGGAAGACTTGTAACGGCTGAGTAAATGCTGAAATTCCGTAACTGATGAGTTAATTCCGTAACTGATGAGTTAATTCCGTAACTGATGAGTCAATTTCGTACCTGTTGAGTCAATTTCGTACATGTTGAGTCAATTTTGTAATTGATTGCCTTGTTTTGCCCGTTACAACATTTATTGCATTTATTATACGTTACATAATTGATTTGTAATTGATGGCGTAATGATGGTAATTGTGAGCTATTCTCCGTACCTGATCCGGGCTATTCTATGATGATCGGTTCCGAGACTAATAGGCACAGTACGGGTATGTTCGGTCCCGAGGGTATTTGACATATCTTTATATGTCATTCTTTACTTTTCTAATAACTTCGCTGACACGTTTTGTCATTTAATAGATTCATGTGGCGAGTTTATTTTTCACTTATACACTTTTGTTAATTATGTTAGAATTATCTTTATTTTTATAACATCATCTTTTTGCGTTTTAAGAAGTTGACAACCAAAAGTTTGGAAAATAAAGGACAAAGCACACATATAACCCTAGATTAGTTTACTATCTACCCACTCATATTTTATCAAGGCTTAACTATTGAAAAAGATGATAAAACCCTATAAAGTCCAAAAGATGCCTTTTTCTACTATTGCGTTGTACCTAAAATGCAGAAAAATATCTGGATTACTTTTTCCTCCCAAATTCAACACTAGTACAACATCTTCATTTAATAGTTAATTGTTTACTAGGGGACTGGCTTGGGCACGTTACTTACTGCTTTGCTTGGAAACAAGCCATGGGAGTTGGTTTTAATTTTAATGTTTTGTTTACTGTTTACGATATGTTAATTGCTAAAGCGTGTGGAAAACGGAAAACCGTAGACCTAATTTAGGAAATGCATTCTTATTCTTTTATTTTTATTTTCTTCTTCTCTCGAACTAATGGTTATAAGATATTAGGACTAACGACTAATCATTATGGAATTCAATTACTCTAAATCACTAACATAAAATAGTAGCAAAATATTCATTTACGTTATACCTAGAAAATGGTGTAAAGATGATGAATGTTAACTAAGTTCTAAACCTTTGTGCGTTTTTTCTTAAATGTTGCTAGTTGAAAAGACAAACTACAATGGTATGAATGGAATTAAAAAAACCTGATGTCTTAGCATAACACGATTTCCTTTACAATAAAATCTAATTAGGTAGCAGTTAATATGATTTAAAAAATCATGGACAATTATGTAAAATGAATAAAGTGTCAAAAAGAAAAAGAAAAACATTAAGAATGGAGACAAGTAGAAACAATAGAGCTGGCAGGTAGAGAAGAAATATGACTAATTTTTCAACCAAGAAAAGAGGCTGCATGGTCAACAATACAGTTTACCTGCAAGACTAATCACAAAGAAGAAACCTCTGTTTTCTCCTTTATGCTTCAAACACATTTCTAACTTTACAAGCTTCAATTCACCAAAATCTTCCATACTTCAAATAACCAACAACAACAAGAAGTTTTTTGGCAAAGACAAGAAGTCCAAGAAATCTCCTTTTTAACACTTGCCTTTTTTTTCCCTCCCCATACAAATATTACACAGGGGATTATGGTTGGTGTGTTAGATCATCTCCTCTTGTCATCTTCTCACAGCTCTCCTGATTAACCAAACTTCCCTCTCCTTCTCTAGACTTTGATTCTCTACCCTCTTTTCATCTCATTCTACTATGGAACTTCCGGTTACAGCACCGGATTCCGGTGGCCGGAATAAAATTTCTTATACCATAGAAACCAGAAATCTTTCCTATGCACTCCCTAGTTTATATGATGAATTCAGTTGGGTTTTTTGCTGCAACATTCCTAAGAATTCCCAGAAGTTCATCATTAAGGATGTAAATTGTGAAGCAAGGCCAGGACAGATTACAGCTATTGCTGGTCCTAGTGGAGCTGGAAAAACAACACTGCTAGAAATTCTTGCAGGGAAAATATCACCAACAAAAGTCACTGGCCAGGTACTAGTTAATGGTCATCCTGCGAATGCCAAATGTTTTCGAAGATTATCGGGGTATGTCACCCAAGAAGATGCTTTGTTTCCTCTGCTTACAGTTGAAGAAACACTCATGTATAGTGCTCTTCTGAGGCTACCAGGTGGGAAAAAAGAGGCTGCAAATAGAGTTGGAGTGCTGATCAAGGAGCTTGGTTTGGAACATGTAGCTAGTTCCAGAGTTGGGGAAGGATCTAACATGGGAATTTCAGGTGGTGAAAGGCGTAGGGTGTCGATTGGAGTTGAACTAGTACATGACCCTGCTGTGATTCTCATTGATGAACCAACTTCTGGGCTAGATTCAGCATCAGCACTTCATGTCATATCACTCCTACAGCTGATGGTAGCTAATCAAGGTAAGACAATTGTCTTGACTATCCACCAACCTGGTTTTCGGATTCTTGAACTGTTTGATCGACTTGTTTTGCTGTCAAATGGTTGTGTTCTTCACAATGGTTCACTGAAATACCTAGAAGAGAGGATCAAGTTTTCGGGTCTCCAAATTCCACCCCACATCAATGTGCTTGAATTTGCCATTGATGTCACAGGCAGCATAGTAATTCAAACTTCTGAAACTCCCAATATCCAATTCTATCTCAAGGATCATGGTGAAAAGAAGGAACGCCTAAGGGTAGATGATGAGGGAATTACAATTTCCAACCACAATGACATTGTAGAGAAGTGTCCTTTCTACTCAAATTCTCACATTGAAGAGATTTTAATACTGGGAGGAAGATTTTGCAAGAACATATTCAGAACCAAGCAACTTTTTGCAACCAGAATAATACAAGCATTGGTAGCAGGCTTTATACTGGGGTCAATATTCATGAATGCTGATAACAATCTAGGGCAGGTTGCTTTACAGACCAGACTAGGATTCTTCGCGTTCAGTCTAACATTCTTGCTCTCCTCCATGACAGAAGGCTTGCCCATTTTCCTGCAAGAGAGAAGGATCTTTATGAGGGAGACTTCAAGAGGAGCATACAGAGTATCCTCTTATGTTGTGGCTAACACCTTTGTCTTCCTTCCTTTCCTCTTAATGGTTGGCCTTCTCTACACAGTCCCAGTTTACTGGCTCGTTGGTCTGAGGCGAAACATGGATGGGTTCCTCTACTTTGCTATGGTGGTTTGGATGGTTGTCTTAATGTCAAATTCTTTCACAGCATGTTTCAGTGCACTTGTGCCAAATTTCATAATGGGAACATCTATTATTGCTGGCTTGATGGGGTCTTTCTTCCTGTTCTCGGGCTATTTCCTTTCAAAAGAGAAGATACCTAATTACTGGATATTCATGCATTACTTAAGTCTGTTTAAGTACCCATTTGAGTGCTTCTTGATAAATGAGTATGGAGGCAAGGGAGAGAAAAGATGTTTAGAAAGTGAAAGAGGAGAATGCAAGTTGTTTGCAAATGACTTCTTGAAACAGCAAGACCTCAAAGAGTCACAGAAATGGAGCAACTTAGCTGTGATGCTGTGTTTCATCTTAGGTTACAGAGTCCTTTGTTACCTAATTTTATGGTACAGATGTTACAGAACCAGAAGTTAGGCTTTTCATTCTTTTGTCTTTTCCAGTTTTCTTTCGCTTCTTATTCAGATTATTAAATTGATTGGGAAAGTAGATGTAATTACACTGAAGAAGATGGATTAGTCATTAAGGTGAATATATTCTTTCATGTTCAGAGTTCATATGCAATAAAAGTTCTCCGATTCATGTTATAATAATGAGATCTTAAGGTAAACTTGGTCCAGGGGCAAATCTTACAACATCAGGCGAATCATTTCTGTCATTCACTATCCATGTCCACAATGCACTTCGCGCATAGGGAGAGTAGTGTATACTGCTGGTGACCATGTGAGAACTACGGCAAGATAATTAATAAATGATGACTCAAGCCATTTGCAGTGAACCAATACACCAATACTGTAAAATCCTTGGAGGCTTTACGCTTACAAATCATTGCATTTCCAAGAACATTGTCTCTAGTGGTACAATTATGACATGTACTTAAATAGAAAAAAATGGGAAAAGTCTCAATCATTCATCGACTAACTAATCTAATTATACAAATTCGAGGTCATATTTACAGCTTAGAATACAATTGAAGTGAAAGAACTCCTAATTCCACAAGCTAGAGAGCAAAATCTTACCAAGAAATAAACTCAATAGATAAAAGGATGATAGACAAGGACATGGGTTTTACCATGCTGTGTTTAGCTCAGCTATTTCGGTCATTTATTGATGTGAAAGTCATAGTTCCATGTGTCATTGTTGTGTTCATAGATGAAGAGGAATCAACTTGTTTTCCTGAGCCAGCAGACAGCGAGTCTGATGAGGTGTTCTTGTTGCTCCTGAGACTCAGTAGGTCTGATAACATGCCTGGTTCAGATATCTCTTCGGCATCCACTTCCATCTCACCAATCAGCAATTTCACAACAGTGGACATCGATGGCCGGCTCTTGGGCATGACTTGGGTGCATAAGAGAGACACCTTCAAGAATCTGCAAGCCTCATCAACATTGAAGTCGTCTCCCAATGACGTATCTACCAATTCAATGAGCTCCCCCTTCTTGTACAGTTTCCATGCCTGCATATCAAGTTATTGTATGTTATACAACTCTCCCTTATATCTAATTTCTATTTGAACTGGGGATGGCAATCATATTTCTTTTTCATTGGTTGGCTAAATATTTGTTACATCAAATGTCAAAATTGCTATATATTTTTTTTCTGCTCTTAAGCAAGCCATTATGTCAAGATTATATCAATAAGCCTGCCTGAGAAAAACAATATAAACTACGGATTAGATGGGCTTCGGACTATAAGCTGCTTCAACCACGTTACTTTCCATTACAAGGTTAGGGTTGAAGGATGATGTCGGCAGGAGCGCAAATAAGAATTTAAACCAATGACCAAATAATTTAACAACCTACGTTGATCATCCATCATGTTCTATGAGCAGTTGAGAATGCAATGGCTATATATCTCTCATATTTAATAATGTATAGAAACAATTCTGTTCTTCTTAGATATTTTCTTTCTGCAGGAAATAGGGATCCAACAGAAACAGAATAATGTTAAAAGCAACTACATACCCGTTCAAGTAGATATTGTTGTTCAATAGGTAACCGTTTGTTTGTGTTGCATCTTCCACTAACGATTTCCAAAAGGAGAATCCCAAAACTGTATACATCTGCTTTCCGGGTCAACTGCCCTCTGATGGCATACTCAGGGGCCAGATAACCTCTACAAATAAATAAGCACGTTAAAATTTATACACAATGAAAAACAAGAAAATAATGCCATGTTGTCTCTAGTTTTAGCTTAATGTATAATAAGACTATCAATAGCCTTTCTGCATTTTCATTTACAACATACCAGGATCAGGAAGGAGAATATATAGAGCTGGATGTGAACTGAAGAAGTATACAAAAGAAACAGCCCAGTTATAAACTGGAAAAGAGCGAGAGCCTGTGAGATAGTCAGGAGTGGAACAGACTTAAAAAAGATCAAGGCATTGTGTCTCAAGGTAATGGCAAAAGCTCTTCTACATTCTCTTTCCTGCAGTTTAATCTACTAACACCAAATATATTGTGTCATTAACTCCTCACTACTGCTGAATTAGACAATAAAGTTGCACTTTGTTGACGAAATATAGTCACTGAGACATACTTATCAAAGAAAAAAGTAATCGTTACATAATTTAAACATCTGTCAATCTGCCAGTACTTCAAATTTTCTTTGTTACATCACTTTAACATCACAATTGTTTTGACTAGCCTTGATAGTAAAAGTGCTACGCCTTACAGCACAATTCTTTTGTTCAAATTTCAAGATGGAGCATTCCTCAATTTAGGAAGATCAAGTATTATGAAGAAGAACAAGATGCTTTGACATTGCGAAATTTAAACATCCAATGATAAATGTGAAGAATCAAATTGATATAAATACAATGTTTCATTGATATTTCACTCATTACAATCCCAGCTTTATAATCTAAATATAGTTTGTCCACTCACCAATTAATCCTACGACCGTCCAAATATAAGTCTGTCTATCCACTACAAAGAAGACAAGAAACTCTAGCTGGTATACCTAGAGGACTACTTAGCACTCTCACATCAAGCTCAAATCGATCAAACCACCCAACTCCAGGCATTGCACATTCCTAGAGTAACTTACCATCTTGAGTTCATCATTCACAGTAAGGGAACTATTCTGGATTAAACAAACACTATACAACCTCAGCTATAACTCCTGGAAAAAGAGCAGTGCAAATATCAAATGCAACTTAAACTCATTGCTTTGTTTCAGAGAATAAAGGCAAGGAAAATTACAAAGAACAAGATAAGGAAAGAAAGACTATCAGATGAGCGACATGCTTGACCTCTCCAAGATCCAGAGTAGAATTAGGAAATGCAGAAAGAAGTTAATGTGAAGGTCAAGTGCAAACTAGAAAATCCACCTCCTATAATTTAGACAAGGGAATTAGTATTCCTAGACTTGGAAGCTCATCCGTCGAATATAAAGCTAAAAATGGGAGCACTATGAATAGGAAAAAGATTATACCCATTGAGTCTGAACAACAAAAAGTAGTGAGACCACCACTCTCATGGTTCTTCTAAACACAAGTGGAAGAAGCGTTATCCAGACTAGAGGATAGAAGAGGACAAAAATATGAGTTAAAGTCAAAAATAAACTTCCACAGAGTCAAAGTCTGAAATAGGTAATTTTCCAGATCTGGTGTTGGTTTCTGAATCCACACATTTTAACCTTTCTATGCCAAAAGGTATTTTAGTTTTGGTATGATAAGATACCACGTTAAAATATGTAAGATGCCAATCTAGCCAAGCCAGACCCTCCTTCCGCCTTACACCGTCAAATTAGATCCAACTAAGTGAGACTCTCTATTCTTTTTATTTATTTTTTATAAGGTAAGATTTTATTGATAAAGTACCAAGATGGTACAAACTAGTACATCACTTAGACAGAAGACAAAAAGAAGCAAACTACTACATCCTTCTTCCTAGTAATCCAGAAAATTCATATACAGATCAAGATTAACTAGCAGACTGCTTTTACACCAAAAGTAAAGATTACGTAAACATCTATTTTTAGTTCTAAAAATATGTTCCTTTTCCCCCCTCAAAGTATGCCCTATTCCTCTCGAGTCAAATAGACCAAAAGATACAAAGATGGATAGTCTTCCATATCAGCTTGATCTCTCCAGGTATCACTTGATACTGACAGCTTATCATTAAACCCTTAACAGACCTTGGTATCTATTTATTGTCCATCAAGAAAATATCACATACGACAAGTTGATCTTGTATACCCCCCCTAGAGATCCTGATGATTATGTAAAGACATCAAAGGGAGCAATAGCTTGAATAAAAGGAATATAAATGTAAGCTCGCCAAACAATAATATTGTTACGAGTACTCATCATCTTGTTCTTTGGGTATTCTTAGCTCAGAACAATCCTCATCGTTTCTGAATGGCATATTCATTCTAATTCATACAGCAAACCAACAGATTCACCATAAGCATTTTGTCTAAGAAAATATAAAAGCATAATAATCTGTAAACTTACAAAGTTCCTGCCACACGAGTGCTAACATGGGTCATATCAGCTGGAATAAGCTTAGCAAGACCAAAATCTGAGATCTTTGGGGTCAGGTCTCTGTCGAGAAGGATGTTACTTGCTTTAATGTCTCTATGAACTATATAAGGCTGGACTTCTTCATGGAGGAATGCAAGTCCTCGTGCAACACCAATGCATATTTTAGTTCGTGTTTTCCAGCTAAACTGGAGGCTACTATGGGCACCACCTGTGAGTAAGCAAACTTTACTATCCATGCCACAAGTACAAACCAAAGAAAAGGAAGAAGAAAAAGTTAAAAAATAGCAATGACAAAGGACTTCAACTGACCAAGCAGAGTTTGAGCAAGACTATTGTTTTCCAGGTAGCCATACACCAATATTCTATGATCCCCTTCCGCACAACAGCCATACAATTTCACCAGGTTTTCATGTTCTATATTTGAGATCACCTTTATTTCTGTCAAAAACTCCTTCACACCTTGTTTCGATTCAACAGAAAGTACCTTAATAGCAGCCAATCTTCCATCTTTTAGCCTCCCCTAACAATTAGAATATAAAGTTAGCTTATTAATTGCACGGAATTGCAAAACCTGAAGATCTTTTTGTAGAGAATAAAATACCTTGTATACAGAGCCAAACCCTCCTTTGCCTATTTTGTTTACAGGGCAAAAATCTTCTGTTGCAGCCTGCAATTCCTTGTAACGATACACCCTTGCGTTCTCAATGGTTGAAATTTCTGCAACAATTCAAAATCTAGTGAGGAATCTTTACATGTATTGAATGAAAAAACAACTTGAATCATTTTTTTTAATGAAGATGGTGTTTGGGCTAGCTTGCCCGTACCTCGATTATTCCACCGGATACCTGCTACCTCCCACCAGCATAGGTACCGGGTAACTCTGCCAACCAAGGCTTAGGCAGATCGGAAGAAATCATCTACTCCACTGGGATTTGAACCTAAAACTTCATGGTTCTCCTCCCACTTCATTGACCACTACTTGAATTATTATTGAGAGATCATGTATGGAAAAGGCAATGCCTTTCCACGCTTAAGAAGAGCAAAGAATAAAAGAAAAAGGGCAGCCCGGTGCACTAAGCATCTTACATTCACGCAGAATTCGAGGAAGGGCCACACCCCAAGATCAAAGAATCTTTAATTATATTTTTTTGGATGAAGTAATCAAAGAATCTTTAATTATAACAACTCTGCTATACTGCTAAAGAAGCTGGGAACAGCTACAAGAAGGAGAAGAGAGAATTGAGAAAATTTGAAATTTCAACCTTCATCAATTTCTGTTAGATGGTTGTGTGTTGGAGATGCAATCCCTCTTAAGCAGAGACCAAAACAAGTCATTTTTACACCACTTTTGCTGTTAGAGTCAACACACAGAAAAAAGAAGAACTCTGCTGCCAAACCTGTGACATGACAAAGCAACATGTTAACACTTCATTTTAACAAAATTTAGTTCCCTTTAACACTGATAAAGATACGGTAAAAAATGGAGAAAATTTACGTCTTGCACCTAAAATTCTTCCAAAGAAACGAATTGAATAAGGAATAACACCATAAAGAAACCCAAAAATATTTTCAAAAAAGCACAATTTTGAACCTACTGTTCAGAAGCTACATTTTCATCACTACTAACAATAAATCTAGACAAATTCAAAAGAACATGGCAACAAAGAACAGATAATAATTACAGCTATAACAAATTCAAAGATTTAAAAAAATAAATACACTGAGAAGTAAGAAATTACGTCAAAATTAGTACGCGTTTATATGCAGCAGTAGGAAAATAAAGTACAGTTTCCAAAAATAGAAATGAACCTTTTAATAACAAATACTAATAATAATGACTTAAACGCAGCTCAGCAGATCAATTAAGAACCACTTTTTTTAGCTCAGACCACACCCAATAAAATCGAAATTTAATAGATAGAATAAACGTATGTAATCCACATCCACTAACTTTTAAGTTATTATAGATCAGCCACGGGAGAAAACACTAACCTGATTGACCAATGAAAAAGCACAAAAATCTCAAAGATCACTTCAAGTAAAATAGCTAATTGTTTTAGCTCATTAAAAGCAGTGAAATTTACAGGAGAACAAAGATGAAAATTCAATAACAGGGCATAAATATTTGAATTACTTGTTGAAGCAGCCACCAGCCAGCAGCAGAAAGGCGTGGGCGGAATGAAGAGTAGAGAGAGAAAGTCTTTTTTGACTTTGGGAGAGGAAGAGTTTGGTTTAGATTGCAGGCCATTGTTATATTTGTTAGCAAGTCATTAGCAAAGCAGTAAAGCTCTTACACGCTGAAAAGAATTCACCTGCGTCGTTTTATACGTGGAAAATGTGGACAAATGGTAAACTTTAGGATTGACGCTGTAAAATGTCAAAGCACATATTGTTTAACTCAGACATAATTTCCTTAAACTTTTCTTAATATAATTTAAAGGTAGATCCAGAAAATAAATTTAAGAAACTCAATTTTTAAAATTTTTAGCCATAAAATATAACTCTAGCAGAAATAAACTTATGTGGTCCGGCCCTTTCTCGGAACTAGCGTATAGCGGGAGTTTAGTGTATCGAGTTATCGTTAGCACATAAAATATGAGTTTCGATCTGTTAAAAATATCAAAGCATATAATATTAATTCAGACATAATTTCCTTAAACTAGTCTAAATATAATTTACATATTTATAAAACCACATAAAAGTATCATAAGTAATGGAGTAATAGTTAATAATTTAAAATATTAAAAATATATATATATTGGATGAATTGTAATAATAATTATTTTACTCTTTAAATAGTAGTAGTGTCACGTGAGTAAAAATTAAGTTCAAAATCCTACTTTGACTTATCTGGCTAGTAAATAAAAATATTATTTTAATTTTTTTCAATGAGAAATCTTCATGTTGGACTTTTTATAAGTCTATCACCTAGCTTCTTCTTTTTTCCAGCTAATCAATTCAACAGATAATTTAGTGTTAAGCCACCTGTTCACTATATATTGGCGTCTAGTATTTTTATTTTTATAAGAAAAGAATACAACGGAAAAGACAAGGAGATAAGGTTGGCTGCACAAGTGAATGCACACGGCAAAATTATAGCTGCTCTTTCTTTATGGGACAAAAGAAAACAATAAAATGCTAATACCATAACAAAAATTTGCTCTCATAGAACACAGTAATAAAATTACTAAAATCTACTCTATTTATGTTACACCAGAAAAATTACAGAAAAAAAAACATATAGTGACATCTCCCTTCTAACGGCCAATGTTCAAGAATTAACTATTGAGACTAACGTTGCCCGATTCATTAAGCTTTCGCTATGTGCGGGTTAAGGAAAGGACCTCATCACAAGGATCTATTGTACGCAATCTAATCTTGTATTTTTGCAAGTGATTATTTCCACGGCTCGAACACGTGACCTCCTAACCACGTAATAACAATTTTACCAATTATATCTAACGCCAAATTTACTAGTGAGTCATTGACCAAAAAAAACTATAGGGAGTGGGGGCTTAGGAAACGGATTACTCCATTAAGTACTGAAATTGTCCTTCAGAATCATACTACTGCAACTTTGCTTCTGGCATACCTTAGGCACTTACAACATGCTTTATTTGGCCAATAGAAAGTTTGGAAACTTACATAAATATCTCAAATAAGTCTCTAACTTACCGATATCTAGTCATTAGTCATAAACTTACCAAAATTAGTCAAGCACATATAAAAATTAAAAAATCAAATAAATAAGGTTCTTTCTCTTAAAGAATCACATGCAAAAACTTTTTTCCATATTTTTAAACGTGATTAGCAACATTAGATGCAAGACGGAAAGGAAATTTCATGGATGAGGTAGCAAATAAGGTGATGAAATACAAAAATAAAATACAATATTCTAAAAATCTAAGCAAAAAAGAAATTTTTTCAATGGATATAGTTGAAATTCATTAAAACATATAGATAAGTCAATATACAAAATTTGAGGAAGATTGGAGGTGATTTGGACTGGTTTTGTATCAAAATTCGTAACTAAATCGACTTCAAAAAATGCTTCTGCGATACAAGCATGTATCTCTCACATAGGTATACATGTGATACGCAATTGATACAAATATGATACATATGTGATACACAAATGATACACAATGGGATACACATATCATTTTTTTAAGTTCAGTTTTTACTTCGAATTTTCAATTCAAACCGCGTTAAAACTTCACCAAATCTTCCCAAAACTGAGATTCAAGCTCCTTAAGATGTACACAATCTATTCTAATAACACCCACTCAAAAAAAAATTGATATTTTCTTTTGCTTCAAATAGCTAATTGGCAAATATTAGTAATATTTGACTAATATTAGTAATATTTTATGAATTTACCAATTTTTGTAATGAACTACTTATAAATGGACAAGGTGGGTTGTTATTATGTGGTTAGGAGGTCATTTCTCTTTATTATTATTTTGGTAATAAAGGAGACTCCAAGTGGATTGATTTACACTTTACAGTCACCAGAGATTTGTCAACAATAATAGGAGCAGCAAATCAGGAAAACTTCTCTTCTCCCAGGGGTACAATCGGAGTCAACAACGGTGAGCAACAATTAAATTCATTTTAAGTAGCCCAACTTTTGCATTCTTTAAGACAGAGAATAATCTAAGGGTTTTTCCTCCACTTAAAACATTGTAGGAAAGAAACTCAACTTGGAAATGTCTATAAAATAATCAATACCTCTTTTAACAACACGAATTAAAAACAATTGAGAAAACCAATCACCATTTGTAATCCACATCACAAACGTGTACTTGAGAATTCACAGTCGTGGAAGAATTCAACCAGGCTCCTTCACGTTATCAGCATTCAAAAGAAACTTACTACGCCTATTTGTCAAAAAACATCCTTACAAGATGTATATTGTTTTTGAGAGATTATGGCTTCTATTGTGTCCCCAAGCATCTTACATTAGAGTTCTTGATGGTCCGCTTGATGACAACTACAGATTCAAGCTCATGCGACTGTAACTTATACTATTCAGAGGGAAGCAACAACAACAGACCCAGTATAATTTCACATAGTGGATCTCGGAAGGCTAGTGTGTACGCAGTTTTACCCCTACCTTGTTGAGATAGAGAGGTGATTTTCAATAGACCCTAGGCTCAGGGAAGCATAAGCACCACATTAATAAAGATAAAAACAAGAAGCACAACAACGATGTAAAAGCAGCATAAATAACAACCAGATAGCAATATGACCAAAATGAGATAAACGACGGATGTATTGGGAGGGAAGAGACCGGCATAAAAAGCTATGGCATTGAATAGGAAATTAGCAAATGCGACTGAGTAACTCGTATACAGCTTGGCCAACACCCACTTATTTCATTTATTTTAAGTGCACACTGACGGCAAAGTTTATTACAAGTTTACAACTATGGGTGCGCCTATATAATCCTAAAGACGGAAGACACAGGCAAAAAGATTCTACTTAGAAAACCATCTTCTTTGCTAGCTCTAGTACTTCCTTGCGGCCAATAAACTTATCTGCAATGGCCAGTGCAAACTCCATGGTAGTTCCTGGTCCTCTGCTAGTAACAAGATTGCCATCAACCAACACCCTATTTTCTGCTTCGCTTGGATCTGAGAGCTTATTGCACATAGCTGGAAAGGCAGTAGCCTTTTTACCCTGGATAGCAAGAAACAACGAATGTCAACTAACAGAGCCAAATATTCAATTCAGATATGGAGCAGTCAAATTCTCAAACGCATAAACTTGTCTAATGCAAGCATGTTATTCTGCAAGAGACTTAAACCAACACGCCTCGTGCAGTGCTTGAGGTAATATTCAGGACCTTCAAGTCATGGCTTTCTTCTCCTGATAGCCAAGGTAATTTACAAATTGTAGTACTTGAGGTAATATTCAGTTGCTTTACAATAGTTCAACAATCAACTTCCAAGGGCTTGAAAAATATCTTCTTACCTTGAGCAACCCATGGTGCTCTAGGACTAGAGCCGGAGATGCACACATTGCTCCATATGGTTTGCTTGATTCTCTCTGCTTCTTCAGCATGTCAACCAACTTTTCTGAGTTGGCAAATGCTTGGGCACCGCCAAGACCACCCTGTGTATTTGTAGATTACAGTAAGACAAGAACTTCAACGAGCTTTATAGCATTTCAGAAGATTGCACTCACCGGCAGGACGATAAGATCATATGACTGCTTAGCAGCTTCATCAAGGAGCACATCTGCTACTAGCTTAACTTTTCTGGAAGCGACAGTCTCCAATGTATCTTCCAAAGATGCCACTACTACTTGAGCATTTGCTCGTCGAAGTACATCGATAATAGTAGCTGCTTCAATTTCCTCGGAACCATTCGCAATAGGTACAAGAATCTGTCGAACAAATATTTCAAAATATATTTAGTAATTTCAAAAAATATTTAGAAATATTAGGTAGCTGAATACTAACATGGTAATGGTTCAGCTCCAAAACTCAAAAGAGGTACATACTGCTGTTTCTTCAGAAGCTAAATATTCTATCTAGAAATTGGTCACTGCTATTACTTCAAATAAAGAATCTTATTAATAAGACTTCGCCTGAAATCTTGCTAAACCTACACTTTGGAGGAGTCCGGAATCAAAGAGCGGTTCTTTTGGACTCAAACGACAAAAATAGGTGCAAAAACAAATTGACTACCATTTGAACTTTCCTGCCCCACCAATAATTCAGCTGCACTTTACCGATCCACCAATAATTCACATGGGTATAGTGCATACAGTATGCGCGCTACATATATAGTGCCTATTATGCATGCATTATACATGAAATAATTGTACCCGCGGGACTGGTTTTGTTTCTTATTTAAGGAGTTTAGGATCCTTCCAATCTTCCGAAATATTTGTTCGTTAAGTTATTTTGCATTTTGTCATAATGTCCGAAGAGCAAAAAACTAGGGTTTCATTATATTGGGGGGCGAGGTTGTGATGGAGAATAACTCAGTACGCTATAATTGTTCTCCATAGTGTCATGTTAAGTTGGCACTTACAATGGAGTACAATAGATTGGTATTGTTGTTATTTAAAAAAATGAGTGTGAGCAAACGTTCGGTTAATATTAAAGTAACCAGAAGATATCCCTATCTGTTACTCCGGAAGGTGTTGCTTGTCATACTGAGTTTAACATCGAGAACGATGAAACTATGATAGATTTTTTAAGGACTCCGGATGAACACCGGGAACTTCTTGTGATTAAAATGTTGGAAATGTACGTCAAGGCTGAAGACGTTCGCAATAATGAGGTTTCGCAAAATAGGGATATCCCTGAATCAATGGGTGGTTTTTTTGGAGCAGTTTTATCCGAACAGGTTCCGGGTGAAAGAGTTTGGCCAGATCTAAACTTATCTCCACGGGCGAATGAGGAGCGAGGACATAATTTATCCCCAAGTTTACATAATCCACAAGCCGAGTGGCAAACTTCAATTTTCCTTTGTGTTACGAAGTTTATTTTTATGTATTGAATTTGTATTAAAACTCATATATTCCACAGGGGGTACCGGCCAGATATGAATTTTACAAACTATGAACCAACGGACAGTTGGAATATGCATAGTTTTGGTGTGTTGCATCATGGTGGTCTATCCGGGAGTCATCAACAACAAGACAATGTGCATCATGAGATATCAACACATTTTGATTTGTAAGTTAAGTGATAAACCTTTTATGTAAAGTTTGGATGAATTTGGGAAACTCGTTATTTTATTGGTTGTGTAGTGAAAACGAGCAACTTGAAGGTCTTGTCCTTACTCAATTGCCCGAAGACGACATATTTAATCGGGATTTGGCAGATGCGCAGAATCAGGAAGATGATAGTGACAACAATGTTGATGAGTCTGGAGATGACACACCTTTCCCTGATGAGGGTGATGATGATGAGGACGAAAATGATGAACCTGATTTGACGAGGGAGCATGCTCCACCTCCCGTTAGACCAAGAGTGTACGAGTCCCATGTGCCGTTTCATTCAAGGGTGATTCCCTACCTTGATCAGTTGCCAAGTATGCCGGATGTGGATGCCCACATAAAGGATCTTGACGAAATTCAGACATCAATGTGGGATGAATCTAGAGCAACAGCGATGTCAAAGGGCATGTTTTTTGCTGATAAAGTGTGCCAAGTAGGGCGGTGCGAATGTACAACATAAAAGAGTGTCGTGAGATCGTGGTTCATGAGTCATATCCGGAAGTATACAAGGTTATTTGTCGTAGATGGTTTCATGGTTGTAATTCGATGTTGCTTGCGAGAAAGTTGAAAATAAATATGTGGATTGTGGGGAAATACATTGGCACCCACAATTGTGAAATGGACACATTCAGTGGGAATCATTTTAACTTGAATGTTGACTTGATTTCTCTTGTCTTGATTCCACACATTGAAGCGTTCATAAGGTAAAAGATCAAAGAGTGTATAACATCTGTCCACCAGGTATATGGATGTACCATTACCAAAAGAAAGGCATTTCTCGGGCGTAAACGTGCATTTGAAATTGTTTATGGTAACTGGGATAAGTCATTTGTCGCTCTATCCAGGTACATGGCTGCATTGCAGCACTTTAACCCCGGGACTGTTGTTGAATAGAAGCTTGAGCGGAGTCCGGGAATACAAGAATACATATTCAGATATGTGTTCTGGCATTTAAACCAGTCATTAATGGTTTTGTGCATTGTCGGCCAGTAATATCCATAGACGGCACTCATGTCTATGGAAAGTATGTTATTAAGTTGTTGATCATCGTTGCAGTAGATGTTAATGGAAGTATATTTCCCCTAGAATTTGCTATTTGTGCCAATGAAAGCCAAGAGACGTGGACATTGTTTTTGAACCACTTGAAGTAGCACGTTGTCAAACAGCGTTCAGGTATTTGTCTAATATCTTATCGGCATGGCGGTATTTTAAGTTCTGTACAGAATTTGCGTGAATGGCAGGAACCGCATGCCTACCACTGTTACTGTGTTAGGCACTTGAAGGCCAACTTCCAGAGGGCTTATCCGAACAAGGACTTACATGATTTAATGTGGATGGCTGCAACAGATCACCAAGAGTGTAAATTCAGGAGTCGAATGGAATTGATTAGACAAGAAACCCAGAAGCCTATCGTTGGTTGATGCGACAGAAGCTTGACAAGTGGACTTTAGTATTGGTACATCGATATACTTGGTGGACAGATGTTATACACTCTTTGATCTTGTACCTTATGGACGCTTCAATGTGTGGAATCAAGACAAGAGAAATCAAGTCAACATTCATGTTAAAATGATTCACACTTAAAATGATTCACACCGAATGTGTCCATTTACCAATTGTGGGTGCCAATGCATTTTCCCACAATCCACATATTTGTTTTCAACTTTCTCGCACGCAGCATCCAATTACAACCTTGAAACCATCTACGACAAATAAACTTGTATACTTCCGGAGATAACTCATGAACTATGATCTCACGACACTCTTTTATGATGTACATTCGCACTGCTTGCTTAGGTGCGCTTTATCAACAAAAAACATGTCCTTTGACAGCACCGTTGCTTTAGATTCATCACACATTGCTGTCTGAATTTCGTCAAGATCCCTTATGAGGGCATCCACATCCAGCATACTTGGCAACTGATCAAGGTAGGGAATCACCCTTGAATGAAACAGCACATGGGACTCGTACACTCTTGGTCTAACGGAAGGTGGAGCATGCTCCCTCGTCAAATCAGGTTCATCATTCTCGTCCTCATCATCATCACCCTCATCAGGGAAGGGAAGGGTGTGTCATCTCCAGACTCATCAGCATTGTTGTCATAATCACTATCATCTTCCTGACTCTGCGCATCTGCCAAATCCCGATTAAATATGTCATTTTCGGGCAATTGAGTAAGGACAAGACCTTCAAGTTGCTCGTTTTCACTGCACAACCAATAAAATAATGAGCTTCCCAAATACATCCAAACTTTACATAAAAAGTTTATCACTTAACTTACAAATCAAAATGTGTTGATATCCCATGATGCACATTGTCCTGTTGTTGATGACTCCCGGATGGACCACCATGTTCCAACATACCAAAACTAGGCATATTCCAACTGTCTGTTGGTTCATAGCTTGTAAAATTCACATCTGGCCGGTACCTCCTATGGAATATATGAGTTTTAATACAACAATACATAAAAATAAACTTCGTAACACAAAGGAAAATTGAAGTTTACCACTCGGCTTGTGGATTATGTAAACTTGGGGATAAATTATGTCCTAGCTCCTCATTCGCCCGTGGAGATAAGTTTAGATCTGGCCAAACTCTTTCACCCGGAACCTGTTCGGATAAAACTGCTCCAAAAAAATCACCCGATGATTCAGGGATATCCCTATTTAGCGAAACCTCAATATTGCAAACGTCTCCAGCTTTGACGTACATTTCCAACATTTTTATCACAAGAAGTTCCTGGTGTTCATCCGGAGTCCTCAAAAAATCTATCAGAGTTTCATCGTCCTCGATGTTAAACTCAGCATAACAAGCAACCCCTTGCGGAGTAATAGAATAGGGATATCTTCCGGTTACTTAAATATTAACCGAACGTTTGCTCACACTCATTTTTTTACATAACAACGATACCAATCTATCGTACTCCATTGTAAGTGGCAACTTAACATGACACTGTGGAGAACAACTATAGCATACTGAGTTATTCTCCACCACAACATCACCCCTCCAATATAATGAAACTCTAATCTTTCGCTTTTCGGACATTATAACAAAATGCAAAATAACTTAACGAACAAATATTTCGGAAGATCGGAAGGATCCAGAATGGATTTTTACCAAATTCTGAAACACCTTAAATAAGAAACAAAACCAATCCGGAGGGTACAATTATTTCATGTATAGCGCATGCATAATAGGCGATATATATGTAGCGTGCATACTGCATGTGCTATACCCATGTGAATTATTGGTGGGTCAGTAAAATGCAACTGAATTATTGGTGGGTCAGTAAAGTGCAGCTGAATTATTGGTGGAGCAGGAAAGTCCAAATATAGCGCTTAACGGACAAACATGTTGCACCTATTTTTGTCGTTTGAGTCCAAAAGAACCACACTTTGGTTCCGGACTCATACAAAGATGCCCATACAATACCTCATTCTCGACTTGTGCTTTGAGTACATATATCATGATTCACACTGGTTTGCGAAGATATTTATCAGCTCAACAATGTATGCATCGACATACAAATAATAGTAGAATCTTTCACTATATGCAAAATTCAAATGGATCACTTGTTCAGGTACTAAGTACATAAATGATTGAAGAGAAGGAAAATGACAGAGTCGTACCCTGGACGGAAATAATTCTCGGTGAAAATCTTACCTGTGGCTTACTCGTAAATGTCCAATTTACTGAATTGAGCTCAGCAAATGCAAATTCTTCGTTGTGATTTGGGCGCATTACCTGAAATATGAACAATTCCAAATTTTCATAAATAAATGGCACCGGGCAAATCCTGGACACCAGGACTACAGCATGACAGTAACATCCAATGGTCTCCTATAGCAAAGCTAAAATGATTAAGGAAAGCATCGACTTAGAAGAGTGTAATCTAATACCAGAAGAAGCCTAAGCAAGAGTGATTTAAAAAATTGTATGTATAACAATAACTATCAGGATATAGTGTAGCCCAAAGTGATATAAGATGAGGCAAGAAGATATGAGGTCTCAACGTTGCATTCTGCATCTCTATCTTGTATAAAAATAAAGAAAGCCAAGCCAATGCTTTGAATTTTCAATTATATTCGTCATAATCACTCTACTCCTCCAAATGATTTAGTTTCTTTGAAAAAACAACTCTGGTATCCAGCCTTTAGCCAATCATGCATCAATTTAACACCTGAAATTCCTCGAGCTACTTGTTCACATCACTATGACATACGAATATATTCAGACGCATCCTTTCTGCAGCATAGCAAGATACTTTTTAACTTTTTAGTTGGTTCGCCTCCTCAGAACTAGAATCATGCATAAAAGCGAAAGGAATCCATTTGTTGTTTTAGCGTATCCACTACCATAAGATGCAGATGCAAATCACGTGTCCTCAATATCCCAAATTTTTAGATCTACAACACCTGTCGCGCATCTTGCCAAGACATTGGTTCCTGTTTCATGATAATATGAAAGGGATGGATTATAAACATACGAGTGGGCCAGAAACTTCATCAGCCTTCTCTTTTCCATACAACTCCTCAACCAATGCAACAGCATACTCGATCGCAGTTCCTGGTCCTCGACTTGTCACAACTTTTCCATCCGTTTGGACTCTTGACTCAACAGCAATGGTATAAGATGATAGTTCCTCCATATACGACGGATAACATGTTGCCTATCAAAGAACCAAGAGAAACAGGTTCTAACTTTCAGCCCCTTCAAAAGAAACAACATCATTGAAGTTTAAATAGCAAAAAAATGAACAACTTCTAACTTTCAGCCCCTTCAGAAGCCCCCATGATCCAAGTGCTACAGCAGGAGCAGCGCATATTGCAGCATAAAACCGTCCATTTTCAGCTTGCTTTTTTACTATGCTTTCCAAAGTCTTGCAATTCCTTAGGTTGGTTGCACCAGGAATCCCTCCCTGCAGAATGGAAACAAATGTTGACCAAAAAAAGAATTGTAACTAAGGTAAAAGGCTATCTTCATATGTCTCTTAATGAGACTTGAACATCATCAACGGTGGCGGAGCCAGAAATTTCATCAAGGGGTGTCAAAATATAAAAAATTAGATACATCGAAAAGTCGAGGGGAGTCAACGTATAGTAAATATACATAAAATAAAATAAAATATCTAGCAATATAGTATAATGCGACACCCCTTGGTTCAATGTGGCTCCGCCACTGAGCATCAAAAGTACTTAAATACCAAGCATCATATTGGTTAGGGAAAAGGGACAGTACAAGTAAGAAATCCTTCTTGTTGTATTCGTCATTTCCAGTTATCACCAATATAACCAGAGGCAGATGCAACATTTTCGATGCGGGCTTAACCGAAACCACCATTTTTGACAAAGAGTATATAAAAAGAAAGACTAAATTTTCAACAAATATTAAATTCCGAACCCATAATTCCAAAAGTGCAATAGGTTCAACAGTAAAATTTTAAAGGTCGAACCCATAGCTGAACATAATAGAAGGGATTTACTTCCTTTCCATTACTAAAGGTCTGGAAAATGGACAAGAATAACGTATGCATCTTCTTTCACCTCTCACGTTTCCCAGCCCTAAACACTTTGCTTCTTGTCCTGTATCTTTTTAACTCATAGAGAGTACAAAAGGTAATGTAAAATGCATGTCTTAATCTTTAATTGGATTAACACTTTAGGTGAACTCGCACAAAGTGTATTTCGAGTCTTTGGCCAAACATCAGATAAGAAAATTAATACACGGTGAATAATATTACATGGAATCTTAGCCAGTGAATAACATAAGTTATGCAGGTATTATTAGTTACTCAGAGTGTTATACCCGGGAACAAAACAATCCCTCGGGACTTAGGACAGCTCAAGGCGTTAAAGCTATACAATGTTTATTCGCGAGTTTGAATAAAACGCATACCGGAAGTGAGATAAGGTCGAATTCAGTATCCGCACAATCAGAAATTAGAGCATCAGCAACGATCTTAATTCCGTGCACTCCTTCAATCTGAAGCTGCTTCTCAACTGAGGCAACAGTAACCTCCGCACCAGCTCTCCGCAAAATATCTATGGGCACTATAGCCTCAATCGGCTCGGTTCCGTTCGCAATCGGAACCAATACCTATAACAAACAAATGTATGTCACAAACATTTTTCAAAACGAGAAAAAATAATTGACGATTTTGATAATACGCACCTTCTTAGTAGCAGAAGCCATGACTGAAAATGAAGTTACGAGGGAGAATCGTTTCTTCTTACGAGGAGCGGAGAGAGTGAAAAATGAGTGGCTTTGGGAGAGTAATTGGAGTTTTATAAAGGAAGAAGGGACGGGAGTGAGGTGGCGCATTACTGGTGCTGCCATTTTGTTAAAGTCAAGAGAGTTTTCTGGAGACGTTGGCTTAGAAGGCTCGAGCCAACGATAGCTTAGTCGGTCTCTACATTACAGATTACAGTAGCACACATTTTTGCTCATGGGTCCCATGATGGATTCGTTTAGGGTGTCTTTTGTGGCTATAGTAATCTCCTCTAAGGGGTCGGTCACCGCAAGCTAAATACAGATGGGGGCAGCTAACGGTAACACAGGACAGGGGTAAACATGTTAAACAGGTCGGGACAGTCTACTGGTCATCCGGTTTGACCCGGGTCAACCCGGTCCGCTAAGGGGATGGAACGGGTTGGTGAGGGTTAGTAGTTTAGCCGGACGGGGCGGGCCTTTTTTGATAACCGATGCCCCGGAACCCGGTAACCCACTAACGGATTTTTACCGGGCTACAGCCCGGTTACCGTTGCCAACGGTCAAATTCAAAAATGACCGTTGGGTAATGGCCATATTTTGCATTTTTAGTCATTTCGGACTACCCCTTAAGAAAATAGCCCATACCCCTAATAATTGATAAATTATATTTTTAACCTTTAAAAAACTATAAATAGCCCTCCCCCCCTCTTTTTCATTTTTTCTCACAATTTGCTCTCTTACTACTCTAATTCTCTCTCAATTCTCTCTTGATAATATTGCTTATTACTCTCAAATTCTCAATTACTTATTATTTCAAGTTTTATTAAATATTTACTTTAGCCACTACAAAATTATAATTATCAAGTGAAGTGTGGTATAAATATCATCAAAAATCAATTGAAGTGTGATATCAAATTTAGTGCGGTATCCATATTACAGTTGCACACATTTTTGCTCATGGGTCCCATGATGGATTCATTTAGGCCTTTAGGGTGTCTTTTGTGGCTATAGCAATCTCCTCTAAGGGGTCGGTCACCGCAAGCTAAATACAGATGGGGCAGCTAAAGGTAACGCAGGGACAGGGGTAAACATGTTAAACATGCCGGGACAGTCCACTGGTCATCCGGTTGACCCGGGTCAACCCGGTCCGCTAAGGGGGTAGAACGGGTTGCCGGGTTGGTGAGGGTTAGGAGTTTAGCCGGACGGGGCGGGCCTTTTTTGGTAACTGATGCCTCGTGTGATGACCCAAAATATCATCTTTAAATTTAATGATTAATTATGTGATCTAAGCACTATTTACTATTACTCGACTTGCGTGCGCAGTCCGTAAAAAATTTTTGGAAAGTTTTCGGGTGAAAAATGGATTAAAATGTGAATTAGATGTTTAAAACGCAACTAAGTTGACTTTGGTCAACATTTTGAGCAAACAGACTCGGATCAGTATTTTGATAGTCTAATAGGTCCGTATCGTAAATTGGGACTTGGGCGCATGCCCGAAATCAAATTCCGAGGTCCCTAGCCCGAGATATGGAATTTTGATGAAACATTTAAATTTTAAGCTCAAATAGTGACCGGATATCGAATTATGTGCAAATGCCCCCGGAATAGAATTTTGATGATTCCAACAGCTCTGTATGGTGATTTTGGACTTAGGAGCGTGATCGGAATTTTATTTGAAAGTCCGTAGTGGAATTAGGCTTGAAATGTCGAAAGTTGAATTTTTTGAAAGTTTGACCGAGGGGTTGACTTTTTGATATCTGGGTCGAAATCCGATTCTGAAAATTTGTATAGCTCCGTTATGTCATTTATGACTTCCGTGCAAAATTTGAGGTCAATTGGACTGGATTTGATAGGTTTCGGTGTTGTTTGTAGAAATTAAAATTTCAAAGTTCATAGATTTTGATTTGAGGTGCGATTAGTCGTTTTGATGTTGTTTGATGTGGTTTGAAGCCTCGACTAAGTTCGCATTGTATTTTGGGACATGTTGGAATAATTGGTTAAGGTCCCGAAGGTCTCGGGTGGAATTCAGAAGGTAAAGGGAATGGATTTTGGACAAAGAAGGTTGCTAGAAATTTGTAGAAATTTCGCCAGAAATTTGCAAAACTTTTTCTGGTGTGTGGAGCCAAATTTGGAAGCTTATATCTCGTAATTCATAAGGAATCGGAAAATTATCAAAATATGAAAGTGTAGTCGTTTGTTTCTAGTTTCCAGAAAGTTAAACCATTCATTATTTGGACACTTGTACAGAAAGTTATGATGGATTGAATGAAGGCTGGTAGAGCAGTTTCGCCAGCAATTCTGATGCATGGAGCGGACTTTGAAAGCTTATATCTCACAATTCATAAGGAATCAGAAAAGTTGCAAAACATGAAAGTTGTAGTCGGTTGATTCTAGTTTCCAGAAAGTTAAACTATTTATCATTTGGACATTTGTACATAAAGTTATGATCAATTGAAGGAAGTTTGGTAGAGCAGTTTCTGGTGGACTTTTAGTGACGAAAAATAAACTTTTCGTGACGGAAAATGAATTTTTAGTGACGGATTGGCAGAAACTTAAGGACCAAAAATGGTCATTTCATTCATTTCGTTTTGGATTTTTGGAACATGGTTCTTGAGCGATTTTTGGGCGATTGTCACGAGAAAACATTGGGGTAAGTGTTCCTTATCCTATATTGATTATATTTCATGATTCCATACTCATTTACATCATGAATCCGTGAATTTATGGAAGAAAAATCAAGATTTTTGCAAAATCTTCCAAAAACGAAAATTTAAGATTTGGAGGTCGAGTTGTTATCGGATTTTGGTAAAATTGGTATGGGTGGACTCGTAATTGAATGGGTTGTCGGATTTTATAAGTTTCGCCGGATTCCGAGATGTGGGCCCCACGGGCAAATTTTGAGCTAATTTCGGATTTTAATGAAAATGTAATATTTTCTTATGAAATTGATTACTATAATTTTTGTTGACTGTATCGAATTAATTATGACTAGATACGAGTTGATCGGAGTCCGAAAATCGAGAAAAAAGCATAATACTTGGTTAAATTGGAGTAAGTCGAGGTAAGTGACTTGTCTAATCTTATGTGGGGGAAATTTTCCCTAGAATTGATATTAATGTGATTATTGAGATGTGTTAAAAGTCGTGTACACGAGGTGACGAATGTGTAAACAGGCTAAATGTGAAAGATTATATTTTTAAATTGTGTAGATCATTGTTGCGCATTTATTAAATTATTTTATCTTGTTATATTCTTCATCATTGATCTGTGATATATATATTTTAAATTTGTTTGCCTTTTTCTGCTAATTGTTTTACCTGTTTAATTGAAACTTGGTTTCTTGTATACTGTGCATTATTTGTAGGTTGATTTTCTTTAAATTAGATATTATTAATATGAAGTATTTGACATTTTTAAATTTGATATTGAACCAACGTATTAAAAATTTGAAATATTATTTTCCTGGATTATTTGTTCTTGAATATTTTCGTAAGATTGTTTTTGGATTATTCTGGCATGAGTCGTGAGCTCTTTATTATTGAAAAATATTGTTGTTGATAGTTTTGTGGAAAATTTGAAATATTGGGCACTTGAGGTACAAATTATGATATATTGTGATATTGATACACATGCGGTGGTATAAGGTCTGCGTGTTGAAACACATGCGGTGAGATAAGGGTGGCTTGATACGCGTGGCTAGTAGGGGTGACTACTAGAAGTCATGCGGTGTGATAAGGGTGGCTAAAATGCGGGATGCTATTTCGAAAAAAAATATTTTCTTCAAATAAATTGTGAAGGCTCCCGCGGTGATATAAGAAAATGAGATATTGTGAATTTGTTTATGATTTGGGACTACGAAGTGGTACCTCGGGAGTGCCCTTGTTGATATTGATTTATGGATGCAGTTGCCTTTGATTATTGTTGTGGTTTTCTTCAAGTTGAAAAGAATTCTGTTTTGTTTCCACGCGGTATTTATTTGCCATTATTTGATGTAATTAAATGTGACATACTACTTGATTTATTTCCATTGTCATTTTATCTTATAATATTGTTTAAACATTTTACCATGCCATTATTTATTCTCCAGTAGGGCTTGACCTGACCTCGTCACTACTCTACCGAGGTTAGGCTTGGCACTTATTGAGTACCGTTGTGGTGTACTCATACTACGCTTCTGCACATCGTTTTGTGCAAATCCAGGTATATTTTACCAGCCTAGACGTCAGTGAGTTATCTGCGCACGGAGACTTCGAGGTATATCTGCCAGCGTCCGCAGACTCCGGAGTCCCCTTCTATCATTTTATGTTGCTTCCTTATATTTTATTTAGACCTTGACTTATAGAGACATTGAGAATAAATTCTTAGAAGCTTATGACTTATTTATACCGAGTTTTGGGAGTTGTAATCATTTGAATTGTAGATTATTTATTTTCAGATATTTATGATTATTCTGCATTGATAGGCTTACCTAGTCTTAGAGACTAGGTGCCATCACGACACCCTACGGAGGGAAATTTGGGATCGTGACAAGTTGGTATCACATCACTAGGTTCATAGGTGTCATGAGTCACAAGCAGGTTTAGTAGAGCCTTGCGGATCGGTACAGATACGTCTGTACTTATCTTCGGGAGGCTATGGAAATATTAGGAAAATATTCACTTCTTTGATTCCTTATCGTGTGACATTGATTTAACTTGAAACATATATCTTATATTCCTTTGTATCCACTCATGTATGACATTGCGCACTCGGTATCAGTTGTGCGTCAACGGTTCATGATGCCGTAGATGGACTATGAGGGAGCCAAAGATGCTCAAACATTGCCTCAACGTGTGGTTCCGACTAAAGATGCGGGGTCATGTATTATATCAGTTTTGGCCTGAAATGCATATATGTGGTACTGAAAGGTTCCCTAAAATTTACACATGTTTAAGACCTGAGATTTTGTAGAGGATAAGGTTGGGACTTACGGTATGTCCGCCTCCTTAATAATCCTATACTTCAGTACCAAAGGAGTTAGAGAAATAACTCTAAATTTACAAAAGGTCTACTCAGCGTGGACGTCACGATTGCAGATTTTGGGGTGCTTTGGAAGAAGTGCAGTTATTGACGAGATTCTGGACTATGTGGTTCGTGCCAAAATTTGTCTATATGGATCTCTACTTTTTTGATTGCTGTGTATAAATATGGGTAAGGGTTACCCCAAGGAAGAATCGAAGAGTGTGTTAAGAAATGGGTTAACTCAACAGTGTTGAGTGAGCATAACAAAAGAAGAAATTTGCCTTGGGAGAGATAATTCTCCACCGGTGTTCGTGGTAAGCCTATGAAGAGGGAAGACCAGTCAATGCAACACCGCCCACTTGGCTCAGTTCTCATAAACATTTTTGAAAGAGTTTGTTTCCCGAACTCTCCGTAATGCGTGACACATAGGGCTTGAACAGTTGCGTCAGGTCACCATTGACGGTGTCAGAATATTCCATCAAGTTCAATAAGTTAGCCCGTCATACTCCTACTTTGCTTCCTACAGCCAGAGGGCGAGTCCATAGACTCATTAAAGGACTCAATTATGATCGTAAAATTTTGTACGACCCGGGAGCTACAAGCTGATACTTCATTTGTGTTAGTTATACATATTACCAAGATATTAGAATGTGTTCAGGGTAAGGAAAAAGGAAACTAAGGAGACCAAGACGTCTCGAGGTTCTGGGGGATTCAGTGGATTGTACTCTGCAAGTTTAAATCATTATGGCAGGGGTTCGGGCAGTCGGCCAGTCCAGTCCGCACATCGGATTACTCGGGGTGCTCCAGTAAGTTCTTTTAATGCACCACCGACATGAGTTCCTACCATGGTTATTCCAGTATCTGGCACAGACTCAATATGAGCAGCCTAACCCGCAAAAGGGTTGTTATGAATACGGTGATACTAGGCACACCATAAGAAAATTATCCCAAACTTGGGAGAGACTTATTTCATCAAAGCACTCAGGATACGTGCCCCATTGCAGTTACTACACCACCCACACGACCAGTTAGGGGTGAAGGACAGATGGGTAGAAGGTGTCCTAGAGGTGGAGACCCAACCGTTGTTATATTTATTTTATGGTATGGCGGAGGTTGCTAAATCAGTTGGTGTCATTACAGGTATGACCTTGATATAATATAAAGGAATAATTTCCTTAACTTGATTCGGTTCTGAGTATCGAGACGAGTCCTCCTATTGTGCTCCACTTATTAGTGAGTTTCATAATTCTATAATCTACTTATGTGTTTACTCCTGTTGGGAGATTCCATGGAGATAACTACGCCTATCATTCCATGTTGGTCACTAATAAGACCCGTGAGTCTAAATGTGGTTTTCTGTTACTCATTTTGGTAAGTTTTGATGTAATTTACGGATAATTAATTACAAATTGTGAATTATCTGCCTTACCGGTGTGGGGTTCATTATGTGTTTTGATTTTCTTTTTTAACGAAAATTATTTAGAATGAGCAAATGAAAAGTTTCAATTGGCACGATGTGCATATTACTTGTGATTCATAACTGAGGACGAGATCCTCACATTTTATATAAATTGATATGTTTAAATCGGGTTACGAGCTGCGGTGGAAGTTATATAAGGACGAGATCCTTGTGAGGAAAATTCTTGTGTTTAAGTTCTCCCTTGTGAAATTAAATTTGTACTATAGTACTAATAGGGAGTCATGCCTGTTAGGCTTATTTGAAAATTCTATATGAAATTCTCTGTGCATACTTGCCAATTTCGTGTTGTAATTATTAATTTTTAACCTACGAGGTAGGTGCCCGCCTAGGTGGCGTTAAATGTGACTCGTTAATTCGTGTAAATAATTATGAGGTCTTTATGCCTCGCATCTAGTTATCAGTATTGTGAAGGTTTGCAACGAGATTTTTGTTAACATGAGGTTAAATGACGATTCTGTAACTGATTATGGACAACTATTAAGACCAAATTGATCCAAGAGGATGCCCCATTTACAGAGTCAGACGAGTGTGAGTTAAGCTTTCAGAAGCTCAAGATCACTTTGACTCTGATACAAGCGTTGGTATTACTTACATGTTCAAGGTCTTATACTGTGTATTGTGATGTGTCGCGTATTGGTCTCGGTGCGATGTTGATGTAAGACGGTAGGGTGATTGCCTACGCGTCCAGACAGTTAAAGGTACATGAGAAAAAAATATTCGGTCCACGGCCTTGAGTTAGCAGCTATTGTTCGTGCCTTGAAGAATTTGGTGGCATTATTTGTACGGTGTCCATTGTGAGGTCTACACTGATCACCGAAGTCTACAACATCTGTTTAAACAGAAGGATCTTAATTTGCGTCAACGGAGATAGTTGGAGTTGCTTAAGGATTATGATATCACCATTCTCTATCATCCTAGGAAGGCCAATGTAGTGACCGATGCCTTGAGTCATAAGGCGGAGAGTTTGGGAAGCTTAGCATATTTACCGGTAGTAGAAAGGCCTTTGGCCTTGGATATTCAGGCCTTGGCCAACCAGTTTGTCAGATTGGATATTTCCGAGCCGAGTCGAGTTTTGGCTTGTGTGGTTTCTCAGTCTTCTCTTTATGATCGTATCAGGGAGCGTCAGTATGATGACCCACATTTGCTTGTCCTTAAGGATACAGTTCAGCACGGTGATGCCAAAGAAGTCGCAATTGGAGATGACGGTGTATTACGGATGCAGGGCAGACTATGTATGCCTAATGTAGATGGTTTTCGTGAATTGATTCTCCAGGAGGCTCACAGTTCGCGGTACTCTATACATCCGGGTGCTGCGAAGATGTAGCAGGACTTGAGGCAACATTATTGGTGGAGGAAGATGAAGAAAGACATAATGGAATATGTATCTCGGTGTCTAGATTGTCAACAGGTAAAATATGAGCATCAACGACCGGGTGGATTACTTCAGAAGTTAGAGATTCCAGAATGGAAATGGGAGCGGATCACTATGGATTTCATTGTTGGGCTCCCACGGACTCAGCGGAAGTTTGATGCAGTTTGGGTGATTGTGGATAGGCTGACCAAATCAGCTCATTTCATTCCTGTGATTACTACTTACTCTTCAGAGCAGCTAGCTCAGGTATATATTCGCGAGATTGTCAGACTTCACGGTGTACCAGTATCTATCATCTCTAACTGGGGTACACAGTTTATCTCACGGTTTTGGAGGGCAGTACAGCGTGAGTTGGGTACTCGGGTAGAGTTGAGTACAACATTTCACCCTCAGACGGACGGGCAGTCCGAACGTACTATTTAGATACTGGAGGATATGCTTCGTGCATGTGTAATAGATTTTGGGGGTGCTTGGGATCAATTCTTACCACTTACGGAGTTTTCTTACAACAACAGTTACCAGTCAAGCATTCAGATGGCTCCGTATGAGGCCTTGTATGGTAGGCGGTGTCGGTCTCCAGTGGGTTGGTTCGAACCAGGCGAGGCTAGACTTTTGGGTACAGACTTGGTTCAGGATGCCCTGGAAAAGGTTAAGTTGATTCAGGATCGACTTCGTACAGCCCAATCTAGGCAGAAGAGTTATGTGGATCGGAAGGTTCGTGATGTTGCATTCATGGTTGGTGAGCGGGTATTGCTCCGGGTTTCGCCTATGAAGGGTGTGATGAGGTTCAGGAAGAAGGGCAAGTTGAGACCTAGGTATATTGGGCCTTTTGGGATTCTTGAGAGAGTTGGAGAGGTGGCTTACAGACTTGCACTACCACCTAGTCTTTCAACGGTTCATCCGGTATTCCATGTTTCTATGCTTCGGAAATATCACAGCGATCCGTCTCATGTGTTAGACTTCAGTTTGGTTCAGTTGGACAAGGATCTATCTTATGTTGAGGAACCAGTGGCTATTTTAGATAGACAGGTTCAAAAGTTGAGGTCAAAGAACATTGCTTCCGTAAAGGTTCAGTGGATAGGTCATCCGGTCGAGGAGGCGACTTGGGAGGTCGAGCATGATTTACGCAGCTGTTATCCACACTTATTCACCAGCTCATGTACTTTTTCTAACTCCGTTCGAGGACGAACGTTTGTTTTAGAAGTGGAGAATGTGATGACCCAAAATATCATCTTTAAATGTAATAATTAATTATGTGATCTAAGCACTATTTACCATTACTCGACTTGCGTGTGCAGTCCGTAAAAAAATTTCGGAAAGTTTTCAGGTGCAAAAATGGATTAAAATGTGAATTAGATGTTTAAAACGCAACTAAGTTGACTTTGGTCAACATTTTGAGCAAACGGACTCGGATCAGTATTTTGATAGTTCTAATAGGTCCGTATCGTGAATTGGGACTTGGGCGGATACCTAGAAATCAAATTCCGAGGTCCCTAGCCCGAGATATAGAATTTTGATGAAACATTTAAATTTTAAGTTCAAATAGTGACCGGATATCGAATTATGTGCAAATGCCCCCGGAATAGAATTTTGATGAAACATTTAAATTTTAAGTTCAAATAGTGACCGGATATCGAATTATGTGCAAATGCCCCCGGAATAGAATTTTGATGAAACATTTAAATTTTAAGTTCAAATAGTGACCGGATATCGAATTATGTGCAAATGCCCCCGGAATAGAATTTTGATGAAACATTTAAATTTTAAGTTCAAATAGTGACCGGATATCGAATTATGTGCAAATGCCCCCGGAATAGAATTTTGATGAAACATTTAAATTTTAAGTTCAAATAGTGACCGGATATCGAATTATGTGCAAATGCCCCCGGAATAGAATTTTGATGAAACATTTAAATTTTAAGTTCAAATAGTGACCGGATATCGAATTATGTGCAAATGCCCCCGGAATAGAATTTTGATGAAACATTTAAATTTTAAGTTCAAATAGTGACCGGATATCGAATTATGTGCAAATGCCCCCGGAATAGAATTTTGATGAAACATTTAAATTTTAAGTTCAAATAGTGACCGGATATCGAATTATGTGCAAATGCCCCCGGAATAGAATTTTGATGATTCCAACAGCTCTGTATGGTGATTTTGGACTTAGGAGCGTGATCGGAATTTTATTTGAAAGTCCGTAGTGGAATTAGGCTTGAAATGTCGAAAGTTGAATTTTTTGGAAGTTTGACCAAGGGGTTGACTTTTTGATATCGGGGTCAAAATCTGATTCTGAAAATTTTCATAGCTCCGTTATGTCATTTATGACTTGCGTGCAAAATTTGAAGTCAATTGGACTGGATTTGATAGGTTCCGGTGTTGTTTGTAGAAATTGAAAGTTCAAAGTTCATAGATTTTGATTTGAGGTGTGATTAGCCGTTTTGATGTTATTTGATGTGGCTTGAAGCCTCGACTAAGTTCGTATTGTATTTTGGGATATGCTGGAATAATTGATTAAGGTCCCGAAGGTCTCAGGTGGAATTCGAAAGGTAAACGGAATGGATTTCGGACAAAGAAGGTTGCTGGAAATTTGCAGAAATTTCGCCAGAAATTTGCAGAAATTTCCCAGAAATTTGCAGAAATTTATCTGGTGTGTGGAGCCAATTTTGGAAGCTTATATCTTGTAATTCATAAGGAATAGGAAAATTATCAAAACATGAAAGTGTAGTCGTTTGTTTCTAGTTTCCAGAAAGTTAAACCATTCATTATTTGGACACTTGTACAGAAAGTTATGATGGATTGAATGAAGGCTGGTAGAGCAGTTTCGCCAGCAATTCTGATGCATGGAGCGGACTTTGAAAGCTTATATCTTGCAATTCATAAGGAATCAAAAAAGTTACAAAACATGAAAGTTGTAGTCGTTTGATTCTAGTTTCTAGAAAGTTAAACCATTTATCATTTGGACATTTGTACATAAAGTTATGATCAATTGAAGGAAGGCTGGTAGAGCAATTTCTGGTGGACGTTTAGTGACGAAAAATAGACTTTTAGTGACGGGAAATGGACTTTTAGTGACGGATTGGCAGAAACTTAAGGACCAAAAATGGTCATTGCGTTTTGGATTTTTGGAGCACGGTTCTTGGGCGATTTTCACGGAAAAACATTGGGGTAAGTGTTCCTTATCCTATATTGATTATATTTCATGATTCCATACTCAATGACATCATGAATCCGTGAATTTATGGGGGAAAAACCATGTTTTTTGCAAAATCTTCCTAAAACAAAAATTTAAGATTTGGAGGTCGAGTTGTTATCGGATTTTGTTAAAATTGGTATAGGTAGACTCGTAATTGAATGGGTTGTCGGATTTTGTAAGTTTCGCCGGATTCCGAGATGTGGGCCTCACGAGCAAATTTTGAGCTAATTTCGGATTTTAATGAAAATATAATATTTTCTTATGCAATTGATTCTATAATTTTTGTTGACTGTATCAAATTAATTATAACTAGATACGAGTCGATCGGAGTTGAAAAATCGACGAAAAAGCATAATACTTAATTAAATTGGAGCAAGTCGAGGTAAGTGACTTGTCTAACCTTGTGTGGGGAAAATTTTCCCTAGAATTGATATTAATGTGATTATTGAAATGTGTTGAAAGTCGTGTACACGAGATGACGAGTGTGTAAACGGGCTAAATATGAAAGATAATATTTTTAAATTGTGTAGATCATTGTTGCGCATTTATTAAATTAATTTATCTTGTTATATTCTTTATCATTGATCCGTGATATATATATTTTAAATTTGTTTGCCTTTTTCTGCTAATTGTTTTAACAGTTTAATTGAAACTTGGTTTCTTTTATAATGTGCATTATTTGAAGGTTGATTTTCTTTAAATTAAATATTATTAATATGAAGTATTTGACATTTTTAAATTTGATATTGAAGCAACGTATTAAAAATTTGAATATTATTTTCCTGAATTATTTATTCTTGAATATTTTCGTAAGATTGTTTTTGGATTATTCTAGCATGATCCGTGAGCTCTTTATTATTGAAAAATATTGTTGTTGATTTTTTTATGAAAACATTGAAATATTGGGCACTTGAGGTGCAAATTGTGATATATTGTGATATTGATACGCATGCGGTGGTATAAGGT
>AWOL01S0027159.1:0-18184 GCA_000715115.1 Nicotiana otophora | reverse complement strand
CTCTACCGAGGTTAGGCTTGGCACTTACTGGGTACCGCTGCGGTGTACTCATACTACGCTTCTGCACATCTTTTTGTACAGATCCAGGTATATGTTACCAGTCTAGACGTCAGTGAGTTAGCTGCGCACGGAGACTTCGAGGTATATCTGCCAGCGTCCGCAGACTCTGGAGTCCACTTCTATCATTTTATGTTGCTTCCTTATATTTTATTTAGACCTTGACTTATAGAGACATTGAAAATAAATTCTTAGAAGCTTGTGACTTATTTATACTGGGTTTTGGGAGTTGTAATCATTTGAATTGTAGATTATTTATTTTTAGATATTTATGATTATTCCGCATTGATAGGCTTACCTAGTCTTAGAGACTAGGTGCCATCACGACACCTTACGGAGGGAAATTTAGGGTCGTGACACCCCGGAATCCGGCAATCCACTAACGGATTTTTATCCGGCTACAGCCCGGTTACCGTTATGACATTTTTTATTTTTTTTATCTTTTCCAACGGTCAAATTCAAAAATGGCCATTGGGTAATGGTCATATTTTGTATTTTTGGTCATTTCGGACTACCCCTTTAGATAGAATGATTGACTGGATGTTGACTTATGAGTAAACGACTCCGGAATGGAGTTTTGATGGTTCTGTTAGCTCCGTTGGGTGGTTTTGGACTTAGGTGCGTGTTCGGATTGTGATTTGGAGGTCCGTAGTGGAATTAGGCTTGAAATGGCAAAAGTTGGACTTGTTTTTTGGAAAGTTTGACCGGGAGTGGACGTTTTGATATCGGGGTTGGATTCCGATTCTGAAAGTTGGAGTAGGTCTGTAATGTCATTTGTGACTTGTGTGCAAAATTTGGGGTCAATCGAACGTGATTTGATAGGTTTCGACGTCGTTTGTAGAAGTTGAAATTCCTTAGTTTCAATAGGTTTGAATTGGGGTGCGATTCGTATTTTTTATGTTGTTTGATGTGATTTAAGGGTTCGACTAAGTTCTTATCATGTTTTAAAACCTGTAGGTATGTTTGGTTGAGGTCCCGGAGGCCTCGAGTTAATTCCGGATGGTTAACAGATCCAAAGTTGAAGTTGAGAGATTGCTAAAGTTGGACTCTGCTGGTGCAACCGCACTTGCGGAGCTTTGATTGCAGGTGCGAGCTTGCAGGTGCGGGCTAGGTTGCGCAGGTGCGGGCTAGGTTCAACTGTCAGCAGGTGAAGTATGAGCATCAGAGACCGGGCGGATTGCTTATGGGATTAGAGATTCCATAGTGGAAATGGGAGCGGTTCACCGTGATTTTGTAGTTGGGCTCTCACGGACTTCGAGGAAGTTTGATGCTATTTGGGTGATTGTGGATTGGCTGACCAAGTCCACGCACTTCATTCCAGTTGGGACTACTTATTCTTCAGAGCGGTTGGCTGAGATATACATCTGCGAGATTGTTCGCCTTCACGGTGTGTCGGTGTCTATCATTTCATATCGGGGCATGCAGTTTACATCGCAGTTTTGGAGAGCCGTGCAGCGAGAGTTGGGCACTTAGGTTGTGTTGAGTATAACATTTTACCCTCAAACGGACGAACAGTCCGAGCGCACTATTCAGATTTTGGAGGACATGCTACACGCTTGTGTCATTGATTTGGGGGGTTCTTGGGATCAGTTTCTACCACTCGCGGAGTTTGCCTACAACAACAGTTACCAGTCGAGCATTCAGATGGCTCCGTATGAGGCTTTGTATGGGAGGCGATGTAGATATCCGGTGGATTGGTTTGAACCAGGTGAGGCTAGGTTGTTGGGTACTGACTTAGTTCAGGATGCTTTGGATAAGCTTAAATTAATTCAGGAGCGGCTTCGCATAGCGCAGTCTAGACAAAAGAGTTATGCCGACAGGAAGGTTCGTGATGTTGCTTACATGGTTGGGGAGAAGGTCATGCTCAAGGTTTCACCCATGAAGGGTGTTATGAGGTTCGGGAATAAGGGCAAGTTGAGCCCTCGGTATATTGGACCATTGGAGCTAGGTACTTCAGAGGATTGGGGAGGTGGCTTACAATCTTGCCTTGCCACCTAGTTTGTCGAGTGTGCATCCAGTATTTCATGTTTCTATGTTCCGGAAGTATGTTGATGATCCGTCTTATGTTTTAAATTTCAGCAAGGTTCAGTTGGATGGTGATTTGACTTATGATGTGGACCCGATGGCCATTTTGGAGCGGCATGTTCGAAAGTTGAGGTCAAAGGACATAACTTAATTAAAGGTGCAACGGAGAGGTCATCCAGTTGAAGAGGCTACTTGGGAGACTGAGCGGGAGATGCGAAGCAGATATCCACACCTATTGGAGACTCCGGGTACGTTTCTAGACTCGTTCGAGGATGAACGTTTATTTAAGAGGGGGAGGATGTAACGACCTGGCCGGTCGTTTTGAGAGTTATAGCCCCATTCCCCCATTTACTGCTCATTTTATACTTTATAGATGTTATGTGACTTGCCGGGGTAGTTGGTTCGGGTCCGAAGAGATTTCGGAATGAAATGAGACACTTAGTCTCAAGGTTAAAAGCTTAAGTTGGAATGGTTGATCGGATGTTGACTTATGAGTAAATGACTCTGGAATGGAGTTTTGATGGTTCTGTTAGCTCCGTTGGGTGATTTTGGACTTAGGAGCATGTCCGGATTGTGATTTGGAGGTCCGTAGTGGAATTAGGCTTGAAATGGCGAAAGTTGGTTTTGTTTTGGAAAGTTTGAATGGGAGTGGACGTTTTGATATTGAGGTCGGATTCCGAAAGTTGGAGTAGGTCCGCAATGTCATTTGTGACATGTGTGCAAAATTTGGGATCAATCAGACGTGATTGGATAGGTTTCGACGTCGTTTGTAGAAGTTGAAATTCCTTAGTTTCAATAGGCTTGAATTTGGTGCAATTCGTGTTTTTATGTTGTTTGATGTGATTTGAGGGCTCGACTAAGTTCGTATCGTGTTTAAAGACTTATTGGTATGTTTGGTTGAGGTCCCGGGGGCCTCGAGTTGATTCCAGATGGTTAACGTATCAAAAGTTGAAGTTGAGAGATTGCTGAAGCTGGACTCTACTAGTGTAACCGCACCTGCGGAGCTTTGGTTGCAGGTGCGGGCTGGGTTGCGCAAGTGCGAGTTTGGAGGGGAGTGTTCAGGTGGCCGCAGGTGCGAGGAAATTGCCGCACCTGCGTGATCGCAGATGCGAAAAGGGGACCGCAGAAGAGAAATTGGGCAAGGGGGCTGGGTTCCGCAGAAGCGGCTTGGAGACTCGCAGAAGCGAGTCCGCAAGAGCGGAGGAAGGGACCGCAGGAGTGAGGGAAGCCGCAAAAGCGGGTATGTTGTCGCTTCTATGACACTTTAGATGCGGCTAAGTTTTTGTAGAAGCGGAAGTGCTCGACAGAACACTTAAATACAAGGCTCGTGATTTTGCTTCATTTTAAGCTCGGGTTTTGGCGATTCTTGAGAGGATTTTCGAGGGGTTTCTTGAGGTAAGTCCCTTGTGCTCATTTTTTATCAATAATCTTGTTTCCTCATTGATTTTCCTACCTGGTTGGTATGTATTTAAGGTGTAAATTGGGATTTTGAGGCTAGGGATTTGGGTGACGATTTGGTGTCGGATTTTGAAAAATTGGTATGTTTGGACTCGTGGTTGAATGGGTTTTCGGGTTTTGTGAATTTTTTCAAATTTCGAGACGTGGGCCGACTTTTAAGTCAATTTTTGACTTTTGATTAATAACTTATCATTTTCTTATGGAGTTGATTCCTTTAGCCCGTATTGTATCGAATTATTTATGTCTAGATTCGAGGCATTCAGAGGCCGTTTCGCGAGGCAAGAGTGTGTTGGAGTAGAGTTTTGCTCGGATTGAGGTAAGTAACAGTTCTAAATTTGGTTCTGATGGTACGAAACCCCGTATTATGTGTCATGTGTATGGTTTTGAGGTGACACACATGCTAGGTGACGGGCGTGTGGGCGTGTACCATAGAGATTGTGACTTGGTCAATTCCATGGAACTGTGTAGTTGAATAATCTGCTATTATCCGTACATTTTTCATGTATTAGAGAAATTGAACTGCAAATCATGTTAAAAATCATGTTTAGACCATGTCTTGACACTGTAGAGACCCACAGAGGTCG
Organism: Nicotiana otophora; assembly: GCA_000715115.1. Lineage (NCBI taxonomy): Eukaryota > Viridiplantae > Streptophyta > Magnoliopsida > Solanales > Solanaceae > Nicotiana > Nicotiana otophora. The sequence goes on along the minus strand of AWOL01S0027159.1, from coordinate 14,060 downwards.
TGTATATGTTTAATTATCTACTAATTTATTGTTTTGTGCTCAGTCATAGCTTTATTTGCATATCATATCTTAGTCTCTATTGTTCCTTGTTAATACATCATATCATTTATGTTATATCAAATTTAGTGCGGCATCCAGACTTCTGATACACTCGTTCCATCTCTTTCTCTTCTTTGGTGTTTATTTTTATTATTTAGAATTATTAATTTAGTTTTTAATTTAATTTACATAATGGATATATTTAGAGCAGCCAAAAAATGTGTACTAATATGGGTGGTGCTAGTAAGAGTAAAAATTTTAAAAGATCAAGAAGTGGTACTGGTTCTTCTAGTAGCTTTACACATATTTGTGGAAGTTCACTTGAAAATTTAAATGTAGATTATGAGCAACTTNCTCGTTCCATCTCTTTCTCTTCTTTGGTGTTTATTTTTATTATTTAGAATTATTAATTTAGTTTGTTAATTTAATTTACATAATGGATATATTTAGAGCAGCCAAAAAAATGTGTACTAGTATGGGTGGTGCTAGTAAGAGTAAAAATTCTAAAAGATCAAGAAGTGGTACTGGTTCTTCTAGTAGCTTTACACATATTTGTGGAAGTTCACTTGAAAATTTAAATGTAGATTATGAGCAACTTCAAGAAGATTAATGGTATAAATGATAATTTAGATGATATTCAATCACCTGATAATCTTAAAACACCACCACCTACACCTGGTACTGCTAGTCAAAATACTAGGGGTGATGGTCGTGGTAATACAGGTAGGCCTCCCCTCCCTATTAAGAAGAATCAAAGATTACGAAGTAAGTGTTGGCAATTTTTTGAAAGATTAGAAGAAGATAAAAATTATATAAGATGTACTATTTGTAAGGAAGTTTATAAATATGAGACCGGAGGTAAGCAAGGGGGAACGGGTCAACTTCGTAGGAACATGGTAGATAACCACCCTATTTCATGTGGTGTTGATGAAGAATCTGACCAACAAAAACTTAACACGGGTACTGACGATTTGATGGATAAATATGATATAGTGAAAGATCAGGAAGAATTAGCTAAAATAATTATTTTAGGTTGTTTACCTTTTAGTTTTGTTGCTTCACCATATCTTGTTTCTTATATTCAAAGAATTTATAACCTTTTATTTAAAGGTATTCCTATAAGTACTTGTAGAGGTGGTATCTTTAGGCTTTTGGACAATATCAGACATATAACTGTTATTTGTTCGCTACTCTTTCTTGTAGAGTTTCTCTTACTTCTGATATTGGTCGTGCTGTTAATGAAAATGATTATTTGAAAGTTACATGCCATTGGATATATGATAATTTTTGTATGCAAAAATGTATTATTACTTTTAAATATGATGAAGATCAAAGTCATATTAGTGCATATATAAGTGTAACGATCCGACCGGTCATTTTGAGAGTTGTAGCCTCGTTCCCCTATTTACTGCTCATTTTGTACGTTATAGCCGTTATGTGACTTGTCGGGGTAGTCGGTTCGGGTTCAGAGATATTTCGGAATGAAATGAGACACTTAGTCTCAAGGTTGAAACTTAAGTTGGAATGGTTGACCGGATGTTGATTTATGAGTAAACGACTCCGGAATGGAGTTTTGATGGTTTCGTTATCTCCGTTGGGTGATTTTGGACTTAGGAGCGTGTTCGGATTGTGATTTGGAAGGCCGTAGTGGAATTAGGCTTGAAATGGCGAAAGTTGGATTTGTTTTTTGGAAAGTTTGACCGGGAGTGGACGTTTTGATATCGGGGTCGGATTCCGATTTCGAAAGTTAAAGTAGGTCTGTAACTTTATTTGTGACTTGTGTGCAAAATTTGGGGTCAATCGACCGTGATTTGATAGGTTTTGACGTCGTTTGTAGAAATTGGAATTCCTTAGTTTCAATAGGCTTGAATTGGGGTACGATTCGTGTTTTTTATGTTGTTTGATGTGATTTGAGGGCTCGACTAAGTTCATATCGTGTTTTAAGACTTGTTGGTATGTTAGGTTGAGGTCCCGGAGGCCTCGAGTTGATTCTGGATGGTTAAAAGATCAAAAGTTGAAGTTGAGAGATTGCTAAAGTTGGACTCTGCTGGTGCAACCACACTTGCAGAGCGTTGATCGCAGGTGCGAGCTTGCAGGTGCGGGCTGGGTTGCGCAGGTGCGAGCTCGTAGGTGCAGGTTAGGTTGCGCAGGTGCGAGTTTGGAGGGGAGTGTGCAGGTGGTTGCAGGTGAGAGGAAATTGCCGCACCTGCGTGACCGCAGATGCGACAGGGGGATCGTATAAGCGGAATTGGGCAAGGGAGCTGGGTTCCGCAAAAGCGACATGGAGACTCGCAGAAGCGAGTCCACGGGAGCGGAGGAAGGGACCGCATGAGCGAGGGAATCTGCACAAGCGGGTATGTTGTTGCTTCTGCGACGCCACAGATGCGGCTAAGTTTCCGCAGAAGCGAAAGTGCTCGACAGAACACTTAAATACAAGGGATCGTGATTTTGCTTCATTTTAAACATTTTAAAATCGGGTTTTTGCGATTCTTAAGAGGATTTTCGAGGGGTTTCTTGAGCTAAATCCCTTGTGCTCATTTTTTATCAATAATCTTGTTTCCCCATTGAGTTTTCCACCTAGTTGGTGTGTATTGAAGATATAAATTGGGAGTTTGAGGTTAGGGATTTGGAGAGTTTGATTTGGGGATTTGGGAGACGATTTGGTGTCAGATTTTGATAAATTTGGTATGTTTGGACTCGTGGTTGAATGGGCTTTTGGGTTTTATGACTTTTTGAATTTCGAGATGTGGGCCTGGGGGTTGGCTTTTGTGTCGATTTTTGACTTTTGATTAATAACTTAGCATTTTCTTATGGAGTTGATTCCTTTATCCCGTAATGATTATATCGAATAGCTTATGGCTAGATTCGAGGCATTCGGAGGCCGTTTTGCGAGGCAAGGGTGTGTTGTAGTAGAGTTTTACTAGGATTGAGGTAAGTAACAGTTCTAAATTTGGTTCTGATGGTACGAAACCCCATATTATGTGTCATGTGTCTGGTTTTGAGGTGACACACATGCCAGTGACGGGCATGTGGGCGTGTACCATAGGGATTGTGACTTGGTCAATTCCATGGAACTATGTAGTTGAATAATCTGCTATTATCCATACATTTTTCAAGTATTAGAGAAACTGAACTGCAAATCATGTTAGAAATCATGTTTAGACCATGTCTTGACAGTGTAGAGACCCATAGAGGTCGTGTACATGTTGAATTATCTGCTAATTTTTTTTTTTTGTGCTCAGTCATAGCTTTATTTGCATATCATATCTTAGTCTCTATTGTTCCTTGTTGATACATTATATCATTTATGTTTGGGCTTATTTTCATGATTTCCGAGAGCCCGAGAGACTGGAGAGGTTGATGACTGAGTGAGGCCGAGGGCCTGATTGTGAGGATATTTATGAGATCTGGCTGCACGCCCCAGCATATTTCATTGATATATCCCATGATTGGCTTGTTATAGTGCTTGGGCTGAAAGAGCCTCTCCGGAGTCTGTACACACCCCTAGTGAGCCTACTGAGTGCGATTGTCGAGTGTTGAGTGATTGAGAGAAATGAGTGACTGTGAGGAAAGAGTGATTGTGAGGTTGAAGTGAATGGGATGACTCCGTGACGGTTGCTCTGAGAGGATGCATTGACTTTATTATTGTTGCGCTTCAGCTGTCATATATCAATGTCTTGAAATTTATGAGAGATATTATCTTCTGTTTTAGTTGAACTTGACATGAATTTAAATGCTTTAGACTTAATTGTCGAACTTGAAAGCATACCTACCTTCCTATGTTGAAATTACTGTAATTGAACTTTAACTTTAAGAGGGGGAGAATGTAACGACCCGGCCGGTCGTTTTGAATATCATAACCCTATTTCTCCATTTATTGCTCAATTTATGCCTTGCTATTGATTTATGACTTAACGGTTTAGTTGGTTCGGGTCCGGAAGGAATTCAGAGTGAAATGAGACACTTAGTCTCATAATTGAAAAAACTATTAAGTTAGAAAAGTGAACCGGATATGGACCTATGTGTAAACGACCTCGGATTTGAATTCTGATAATTCCAATAGCTCCGTATGGTAATTTCGGACTTAAAAGCGTGTCCAGAAGAATTTTTGGAGATCCGTAGAGGAATTAGACTTGAGATGCCGAAAGTGAAATTTTTGGAGAGTTTGACCGAGGAGTTGACTTTTTGATATAGGGTCGAAATCCGATTCTGAAAATTTTAATAGGTATGTTATGTCATTTATGACTTGTGTGCAAAATTTGAGGTCAATCAGACATGATGATAGGTTTTGGCGTTATTTGTAGAAATTAGAAATTTCAAAGTTCAGTAGGCTTGAATTGGGGTGTAATTCATGGTTTTAGAATTATTTGAGGTGATTTGAGGATTCGACTAAGTTTGTATGATGTTTTAGGACTTTTTGATATATTTGGTTAAGGTCCCGAGGGCTTCGGGTGAGTTTCGGATGGTTAACGGATCAAAAATTGAATTACAATAGCTGCTGCAATTTCCTTATGTTGGAAATTGCTTCTGCTAGATTCGAGCCCAAAAATCTCTCAGAATCGAGCCCAAAAATCGAGCCCAGATATGAGCCTAGGGTCGAGGGCCACGATCGAAGCCATGATCGAGCCCAGGGTCGAGGGCCACGATCGAAGCCATGATCGAGCCCAGGTTTGAGGGTCACAGTCGAAGGCAGGGTCGAAGACATGATCGAAGGCCTAGGATCGAGGACCAGGATCGAGGGCCAGGATCGAGGACCTCGATCGAAGGCCAAGATCGAGGCAGAACTGAGGTTGTCTGGGCTGAATTATAAAAATAGGGACTTCGTGCCATTCGCCATTTTTGAAAAATTGGAGCTTGAGAAGAGGCGAGTTTTGATATATTTTCAAGAACAACTTGAGGTAAGTCCCTTGTTATCATTTCTACTCCATAATATTGAATTATCATCGAATATTCCGACCAAATTACATGATTTTGAATTGTAAATCGGAGATTGGAACTTAGAAATTTGGAAATAAGATTTGTAGATTTAAGGGTCGAGTTGAGGTCGGATTTTGGTAAAATTGATATGGGTAGACTCGTGGTTGAATGGGATTTTGGATTTTTTAACTTTTGTCGGGTTCCGAGATGTGGGCCCCACTGGCAGTTTTTGAGCTAAATTTCGGATTTTTATGAAACATTAGTATTTTCTTATGAAATTAATTCCAATAAATTTTATCAACTGAATCGAATTATTTGTGACTAGATTCGAGGCATTCGGAGGCCGATTTGCGTGGCAAAGGCATAGCACAGTAAAGAGTTTCATGTTTTGAGGTAAGTAACATTTTTAAATCTGGTCCTAAGGGTATTAAACCCCAGATTTTGGGTATCATGTGATTATTTTGGAGGTGACGCACATGCTAGGTGACTGGCGTGTGGGCGTGCACCGAGGGGATTGTGACTTGGTCCGTCCCGGAAAACTGTAAAGTTGAATAATTTATTGTTAGCTATATGCTCTCTATGTGTTGATAAAAATTTGACTGTAAATCATGTTAGAAATCATGCTTAGGCTATGTGATAGTACTGTTGGGACCCACAGAGGTCGCGTACTTGTTGAATTGCCTGCTAAATTCTATATGTACTCAGTTTCAGTTTTTACTTGCACATTTTATCTTAGTCTCTATTATTATTATTGATACATCATATCATTGTTGTTTGGGCTAATTTCATGATTAATGAGAGCCCGAGAGACTGGAGAGATTTATGACTGAGAGACGCTGAGGGCCTGATTGTGACGTATTGATATCATAGCACGTGAGTTGTCCGTGCAGCACGCGAGTTGGCCGTGCAGTTCCTTATATTACACTATAGCACGTGAGTTGGCCGTGCAGATCCTTATATTATACTATAGCACGTGAGTTGGCCGTGCAGCACGTGAGTTGGCCGTGTAGATCCAGATATTTATATTATGGCACGTGAGTTGTCCGTGCAGATTATAGCGCTTGGGCTGTAAGAGCCCCTCCGGAGTCTGTACACCCCTAGTGAGCGCAGGTACCCATTGAGAGTGAGTGATGAGGGCTGGGAGCCCAATGAGTGATTGTTGTCCTAAGAGATTGTACTTGATTTCTACTTGTAGTTGCACTTAGTTGCTATATGTCATTGTTGTGAAATCTCTGAAAGATTGTTGATATACGGATTACATAAACAGGAACTGTATAAAAATTGATTTGACATTAAACTGCCAGATTTGATAGCATGTCTATTCTTTGCTGGAATTACTGGAAATGAACCATAACTGTGTAGCTCGTTACTATCATTAGTTCCTTATTTATTATTGTTACTTATTGAGTTGGTTGTACTCATACTACACCCTGCACTTTATATGCAGGTCCAGGTGTTCCCGAACATAGTGGGTGTTGATCCTTTCGCGCGGTTGATTGTGAGAAGATTTTGAGGTAGTTGTCGTGTTCCACAGAACTTGTCTCTCCTTCTCTATCTCTTTGTTTACTGTATTTGGTCTCTAACTATTATAAACTTTATTTTTTAGACTTATATTCATATTAGATGCTCATATACTCAGTGACACCGGGTTTTGGGGAGTGTTTGTATTGTATTTAAATATTATATTTTCAACCTTAAAGAGAAGTTTTGGTTTATTGAGATTATCAGCTTGCCTAGTATCGAGATAGGTGACATCACGACAGGTTGGGATTTTGGGTCGTGACAAGTTGGTATCATAGCCTAGGTTACATAAGTCTCACGGGTCATGAGCAAGTTTAGTAGAGTCTTGCGGATCAGTACGGAGACGTCTGTACTTATCTTCGAGAGGTTGCAGAACCCTTAGGAAAATTTAACTTTCTTGTATTCTGTCGTGCGAATTTGTTGATTCCGGAAACTAAATTTCTGCTATTCTATTCTCTCACATATGGTGAGGACACGTACTACCGGATCAGATGGTCAGCCACCAGTTAGGGCCGCGAGATGCCGGGGCCATGGTAGAGGTCGGGGCCGAGGTAGAGGTCAATGTGGAGCTCGTACCACAGTCGGAATAGCACCTGTAGTACCACCAGTTATTTCAGCTCAGGAGCAGATTCCAGATATAGTCTGCCCAAACTATCTGCTTTATAACTTAAGGCATCGGCCACCACATTAGCCTTTCCTGGGTAATAGAGAATAGCAATGTCATAATCCTTAAGCAACTCTAACCACCTTCGATGCCGCAAATTAAGTTCCGTCTGTTTAAACAAATATTGTAGACTCCGATGATCTGTATATACCTTACAATGGACACGTACAAGTAATTCCGCCAGAATTTTAAGGCATGAACAATAGCCGCTAACTCAAGGTCGTGGATTGGCTAATTCTTCTCATGTACCTTTAAGTGTCTGGATGCATAGGCAATCACCCTACCGTCTTGCATAAGTACTGCACCGAGATCAATCCGCGACGCATCACAATACACAATATAAGACTCTGAACCTGTAGGCAACACCAATACTGGAGTTGTAGTCAAAGCTGTCTTGAGCTTTTGAAAGCTCTCTTCACATTCATCTGACCACCTGAACGGAGCACCTATCTGGGTTTATTTATTCATAGGCGGCGCAATAGACGAAAATCCCTCCACGAAACGACGATAATAACCAGCCAAGCCAAGAAAACTCCGAATCTCAGTAACTGAGGATGGTCTTGGCCAATTCTGAAATGCTTCTATTTTCTTTGGATCCACCTTAATTCCTTCACTGGACATTATATGTCCCAATAATGCCACCGAACTAAGCCATAACTCACACTTAGAGAATTTAGCATAAAGTCTCTCCTCTCTCAGCCTCTGTAATACAATACCCAAGTGTTGTGCATGCTCTTCCTGGCTACGTGAGTATACTAGAATATCATCAATAAATACCACGACAAATAATTCAAGATATGGCTGGAATACACTATTCATCAAATTCATAAATGCTGCTGGGACATTGGTTAGCCCAAAAGACATCACAATAAATTCATAGTGGCCATAACAAGTCCTGAATGTCGTCTTCAGAATATCAGAATCCCGAATTTTCAATTGGTGATACCCAGACCTCAAATCAATTTTGGAGAACACCCTCGCTCCCTGAAGCTGGTCAAATAAATCATCAATACGCGGCAATGGATATTTATTCTTGATTGTAACTTTGTTCAACTGCCTATAATCAATGCACATCCGCATAGTACCATCTTTCTTTTTTTACAAAACAGAACCGGTGCACCCCAAGGTGATACACTAGGCCTAATAAACCCCTTTTCAAGGAGTTGTTGAAGTTGCTCTTTCAATTCTTTTAACTCAGCTAGTGCCATACGATACGGAGGAATAGAAATGGGCTGAGTGCCCTGCACCAAGTCAATATCGAAATTAATATCCCTGTCGGGTGGCATACCCGGCAGGTCTGTAGGAAATACATCCGAAAAGTCTCGCACAACCGGTACTGATTCAATAATAAGAGCATCTGCATTAACATCTCTCACAAAGGCCAAATATGACAAACATCCCTTTCCAACCATACGTTGGGCCTTCAAATAAGAAATTACCCTGCTAAGAACAAGATCTAGAGAACCCCTCCATTCAACCTTTGGCAACCCCGGCATCGTCATCGCCACGATTTTTGCTTGACGGTCCAAAATAGCATGACATAGAGACAACCAATCCATACCTACGATTACATCAAAATCAACCATATCGAGTAATAAGAGATCAACTCTAGTCTCCAGTTCCCCAATAGTTACCACACACGACCGNTACATCGAAATCAACCATACCGAGTAATAAGAGATCAACTCTAGTCTCCAGTTCCCCAATAGTTACCACACACGACCGATACACACGATCCACAGTAATAATATCGTCCACCGGTGTAGATACACAAACATGTGAAACTAAGGACTCACAGGGCATATCCAGATAATGAGCAAAATATGAAGATACATATGAATAAGTGGAACCAGGGTCAAATAATATAGAAGCCTCCCTGTGGCACACTTAAACAATACATGTGATCACTGCGTCTGAGGCAACAACATCTAGCCTGGCAGGAAAAGTATAGAATCGAGCATGCCCGCCTCCTGATCGACCTCCCCCTCTTGGGCGACCCCTAGCTGCCTGACCCCCACCCCGATATGGAAGGGCGGGTAGTGTAACTGATGGTGCTTGTGCCGTCGGTCGAGAACTCTGTTGTGAAACCCCACTCAATAGACTAGGACACTCTCTCTTAAAATGACCAAATCCTCCGCACTCGAAACGACCCCTCCTCTGATGGAACAGCTGCTCTTGATAACCCGAGGAATGACCTGCAGAAGCCTGTGCGGACGAGGCATGATAAGAACGCTGCGCTGGTAGTGCACTAAATGAAGACTGGCCTGAGCACTGTAAGAACCAAGGCTAGCTAATGCACCACGATGAGCCGGACGACCCGCCTGAGCATGTCTGTAAGAATGACCCCTACCACGGTGAAAATGACCCCCTGAAGGAACACCGCTGTAATCACCCGGATAATAGGCCTATTAGACTCTCTCTTTCTCCACGTTCCTGGCTATGAACCATCTCTATATGCCGAGCAATGTCCACTACCTCATCAAAAGTAGCACCATATACTCTCTCACTAGTCATAAGTAACCACAGCTGATATGTGAGGCCATCTATGAACCTCATAATCCTCTCCCTATCAGTGGGAACCAATCACACTGCGTGACGAGTCAATTCAGAAAATCTCATCTCGTACCGCGTCACGGACATATCACCCTGGCGAAACTGCTCAAACTATCTGCGCAACTCTTCTCTACGGAACTGAGGTACGAACTTCTCCAAAAAGACCACGGAGAACTGATGCCAAGTAAAGGGTGCTGCGCCAACAGGCCTATGTCTCTCGTAAGTCTCCCACCATCTGAGTGCAGACCCAGAAAACTGAAAAGTAGTGAATGAGACTCCACTGGTCTCCAGAATACCGTCTGTCCGAAGCATCCGTTGACACCTATCCAAAAAATCCTGAGAATCATCTGACTCAGTACCGCTAAATGGTGGAGGTCAAAGCCTCTCAAATCTCTCAAGTCTCCTCTGCTCATCATCTGCCATAATAGGAACTACAGGGGCCTGAGAAGTTGTAACCGGCTGGGCTGGTAGTGCCCCCGATATCTGAAGTCCCTGTACTACCTGGTCTGGAGTACGGGCAACGGGGGTATGAGTACCTCCCCCAGCCTGAGAAGTGGCAGGTACAGCCTGAGCCGAAACCATCTGAGCAAGACCAATGCAAGCTGCTAATATCTGGGCCAAAGTCTCATGAATGCCTGCAATCTCAATGGGCACAGCTGGTGCCTAAGCTGATCCCATACTTACCGGTAGTAGAGAGGCCTTTAGCCTTGGAGGTTCAGTCCTTGGCTAATCAGTTTGTTAGATTAGATGTTTCCGAGTCGAATCGAGTTTTGGCCTGTATGGTTTCTCGGTCTTCTTTATATGATCGCATCAGAGAGCGCTATCATGATGATCCACACCTGCTTGTCCTTCAGGACATAATTCAGCACGGTGATGCCAAGGAAGTCACTATTGGAGATGACGGTGTATTACAGATGCAGGGAAGGCTATGTGTGCCTAATGTAGATGGTTTGCGTGAGCTAATTCTCCAGGAAGCTCACAGTTCGCGGTACTCTATTCATCCAGGCGCCGTGAAGATGTATCATGATTTGAGGCAGCACTATTGGTGGAGGCGGATGAAGTAAGATATAGTTGGGTTTGTAGCTCGGTGTCTAAATTATCAACAAATGAAGTATGAACATCAAAGGCCGGGAGGATTGCTTCAGAGACTTGAAATTTCGGAGTGGAAATAGGAGCGTATTACCATGAATTTCGTAGTTGGGTTCCCACAGACCTTGAGAAAGTTTGATGTTGTTTGGGTGATAGTAGATCAGCTGACCAAGTCCGCACATTTTATTCCAGTTGGTACTAATTATTCTTCGGAGCGGTTAGCTGGGATTTATATTCGCGAGATTGTTCGCCAACACGGTGTGCATGTGTCCATTATTTCAGATCAGGGAACGCAGTTTACCTCACAGTTTTGGAGGGCAGTGCAGTGAGAATTGGGCACACAGGTTCAGTTGAGTACATCATTTCACTCTCAGATGGATGGACAGTCCGAGCGCATTATTCAAACATTGGAGGATATGCTACACTCTTGTGTCATTAATTTTGGGGGTTCTTGGGATCAATTTCTGCCACTCGCAGAGTTTGCTTACAATAATAGCTACCAGTCAAGCATTCAGATGGCTCTGTATGAAGCTTTATATGGGAGACGGTGTCGGTCTCCGGTGGGTTGGTTTGAGCTTGGTGAGGTTAGACTATTGGGTACTGACTTGGTTCAGGTTGCTTTAGAGAAGGTCAAAGTAATTCAGGAACGGCTTCACACGGCACAGTCTAGATAGAAGAGTTATGCCGACAAGAAGGTTCATGATGTTGTTTACATGGTTGGGGAGAAGGTTCTGCTCAAGATTTCACCCATGAAGGGTGTTTGAGGTTCGGGGAAAAGGGCAAGTTGAGCCCCTGGTATATTGGGCCTTTTGAGATACTTAAGAAAATTGGGGAGGTGGCTTATGAACTTGCTTTGCCACCTAGTCTATCAGTTGTTTATCCTGTGTTCCATGTATCCATGCTCCGAAAGTATGTCGGGGATCTGTCTCACATTCTGGATTTCAGTACAGTACAGTTGGACGGTAATTTGACTTATGATGTGGAGCCGGTGGCTATTTTAGACCGGCAGGTTTGAAAGTTGAGGTCAAAGAACATAGCATCAGTGAAGGTGCAGTGGAGAGGCCAGCCAATCGGAGAAGCTACTTGGGATATGGAGCATGAGATGCGGAATAACTATCCACACTTATTTGAGACTCCATGTATTATTCTAAACCCGTTCGAGGACGAACGTTTGTTTAAGAGGGGGAGAATGTAATGACCCGGCCGGTCGTTTTGAATATTATAACCCCATTTCCCTATTTATTGCTCAATTTATGCCTTGCTATTGATTTATAACTTATCGGATTAGTTGGTTTGGGTCCGGAAGGAATTCGGATTGAAATGAGACACTTAGTCTCATAATTGAAAAAAATATTAAGTTAGAAAAGTGGACCGGATATGGACCTATGTGTAAATGACCTCGGATTCGAATTCTGATAATTCCAATAGCTCTGTATGGTGATTTCGGACTTAAAAACCTGTCCGAAAGAATTTTTGTAGGTCCATAGAGGAATTAGACTTGAAATGCCGAAAGTTAAATTTTTGAAAACTTTGACCGGGGGTTGACTTTTTGATATCGGGGTCGACATTCGATTCTGAAAATTTTAATAGGTATGTTATGTCATTTATGACTTGTGTGCAAATTTTGAGGTCAATCGGACGTGATTTGATAGGTTTCAACGTTATTTGTAGAAATTAGAAATTTCAAAGTTCAATAGGCTTGAATTGGGGCATAATTCATGGTTTTAGCGTCGTTTGAGGTGATTTGAGGATTCGACTAAGTTCGTATGATGTTTTAGGACTTTTTGGTATATTTGGTTGAGGTCTCGAGGGCCTCGGGTGAGTTTCGGATGGTTAACAGATCAAAAATTGAACTACAACAGCTGCTGCAATTTTCTTATGTTGGAAATTTCTTCTGCTAGAATCGAGCCAAGAAATATCTCAGAATTGAGCCCAGAAATCGAGCCCAGATGTGAGCCCAGATCGAGCCTAGGGTCGAGGTCCACAATCGTAGCCATGATCAAGCTCATGGTCGAGGGTCACGGTCGAAGGCAGGGTCGAAGACATAATCGAAGGCCTAGGATCGAGGACCTCGATCGAAGGCCAAGATCGAGGCAGAACTGAGGTTGTGTGGGCAGAATTATAAAAATAGGGACTTCATCCCATTTGCCATTTTTGACAAATTGAAGCTTGAGGAGAGGCGAGTTTTGATATATTTTCAAGGAAAACTTGAGGTAAGTCCCTTGTTATCATTTCTACTCCATAATATTGAATTATCATCGAATAATCCGACTAGATTACAGGATTTTGAGGTGCAAATCGGAGATTGGAACTTAGAAATTTGGAAATAAGATTTGTAGATTTAAGGGTCGAGTTAAGGTTGGATTTTGGTAAAATTGATATGGGTAGACTCGTAGTTAAATGGGCTTTCAAATTTTGTAATTTTTGTCAGGTTCCGAGACGCGCGATTTTTGAGCTAAATTTCGGATTTTTATGAAAATTAGTATTTCCTTATGGAATTAATTCCAATAAATTTTATTGGCTGAAACGAATTATTTGTGACTAGATTCGAGGCATTCGGAGGCCGATTTACGAGGCAAAGATATAGCAGAGTAAAGAGTTTCACGTTTTGAGGTAAGTAACAGTTTTAAATCTGGTCCTGAGGGTATTAAACCCCGGATTTTGGGTATCATGTGATTATTTTGGAGGTGACGCACATGCTAAGTGACGGGCGTGTGGGCATGCACCGAGGGGATTGTGACTTGGTCCGCCCCAGAAAACTGTAAGGTTGAATAATTTGTTGTTAGCTATATGCTCTCTATGTGTTGATAAAAATTTGACTGTAAATCGTGTTAGAAATCATGCTTAGGCTATATGATAGTACTGTTGGGACCCACAGAGGTCACGCACTTGTTGAAGTGCCTACTAAATACTATATGTACTCAGTCTCACTTTTTACTTGCACATTTTATCTCAGTCTTTGTTATTATTATTGATACATCATATCATTGTTGTTTGGGCTGATTTCATGATTAATGAGAGCGAGAGAGATTGGAGAGATTTATGACTGAGAGAGGCCGAGGGCCTAATTGTCAGATATTTATATCATAGCACGTGAGTTGTCCGTGCAGCACATGAGTTGGCCGTGTAGGTCCTTATATTACACTATAGCACGTGAGTTGGCTGTGCGGATCCTTATGTTATACTATAGCACGTGAGTTGGTCGTGCAGCGCATGAGTTGGCCGTGCAGATCCAGATATTTATATTATGGCACGTGAGTTGTCCGTGCAGATTATA
>AWOL01S0027149.1:30509-43088 GCA_000715115.1 Nicotiana otophora | reverse complement strand
AAAAGGCCAACTTCCCACAAATAAGTCCGTGCACGCACTCGTCACCTCGTGTACACGGACTACCATCAACATAGAAGACTCAAATCTTAAGGGGAAGTCCCCCACACAAGGTTAGGCAAGATATTTACCTTGAATCAAGCTCAAACAATCGGTCACAATGCCTTTCCACGAATATCGGGCTACGAATGGCCCAAATCTAGCCAAACACAATTGCATAACATAAATAAAACAATAATAGACTCATCTAATCAATGAAATCAATATTTTAACAAAAATTCCGAAATTCGCCCTAAAAAGTCGACCCGGGCCCACATCTCGGAATCGGGTAAAATCACAAAATACGAACACCCATTCACTCACGAGTCCAACCATATAAGAATTACTCAAATCCAACCACAAATCCTACTTCAAAACTCAAAATCTTTATTGAAGAAGTTCTTCCAATGTTTCCCCATTTCAACCCCAAAAGTCCGAAATTAAATGGAGAAACAACTATAGATTAATACAATAAAACCAAATTCGACTAAGAAATCGTTATCCACAAGATGCCTCTGAAAATCCCTCAAGGAATCGCATTCTCCCGAGCTAAAAATAAAAAATGGAGTGAAAAATGAACTAACTCTCGATTCCAACCCCTTTCTGCCCAGCGATCCTCGCACCTGCGATCATTTCTCGCACCTGCGCCTATCACACTTGTGGTCTAACCAGTCGCACCTACGGAAGTCACTAACTCCCACAGGCTCCGCACTTGCGAGCCTTCTGCGCATCCGCGGGCATCGCAGATGTGGAACTTCCTCGCACCTGCGACCGCAGGACAACTCTCAATTCTCGCATCTGCACTTCCATCTCCGCACGTGCGAGTCCGCTGATGCGCACAAATTCTCCGCACCTGCGGAGACTGCCAAGTCCGGCTCTTCACGCACTTGCGCCTCCATCTTTGCACCTGCGACTATCGCACCTGCGCCCAAGGTCCGCAGGTGCGATTACACCAGAATTCAGACCTCTCCAAAACCATGGAAATCATCTGCAACTCGTCCAAAAAACACCCGGGCCCCTTGGGACACCGTCCAAACATACCAACAAGTTCTATACCCTAACAAGGACGCGCTCGAGGTCTCAAATCACATCAAACAACGTTGCAACTACGAATCGCACCATGAATCGAACTTATAAATTTTCAAATCTTTCAACTTCTAAAACCTGTGCCGAAACCTATAAAATCAACCGGGAATGACATCAAATTTTTACAGGCAAGTCCCAAATAACATAAAGGAGCTAATGGAACCGACAGAACTCCATTCTGGAGTCGTCTTCACATAGTTTCAACTATGGTCAAAATCCTAAGACTTAACCTTCCGTTTTAGGGACTAAGTGTCCTAAAACACTCTGAAACATCCGGTAACCGAATTCAACCACGCACGCAAGTCAATACACATAATATGAAGCTGCTCGGGGCCTTATGCCGCCGGACGGGACTTAAATGCTCAAAATGGCCGGCCGGGTCATTATATCCTTCCCCTCTTAAACAAACGTTCATCCTCGAATGTGCTAAGAATCACCTCGAAGTCTTGAAATCACTGAAAGTACATACCAAACATACACCCGTGGGGGACCCTACGTCACCCCAATCCATATAAGCCTGACGACACCATCCCAACTGTAATGTATCCTTTCTATCAACACCGATAATCCTTAGAGTCAAAATTCTCACCTTCTATTTATCTTCAAAAGACCCGATTCTAAATCCATAACCGGTATCAGTCCCAACCAGCTCTAACAACTTATGCCTACATCCACAAGGTACGACCACAGAATAAGACATACCACATATAAGCCCATAATAACATTTCTGATCATATTAGCTGCCCGAAATCAAAACCAGCTCCGACAATTAGACCCATATCCATTAGCAACCCGTTTCAAACCTCCACAACGCTGAGAATGATGCAAGAAACATGAAGACCTCATAACTATACACCCGAATCAACAAGTCACAACTAACACTACCGGGCACACACCCCGCAAGCTAAAAGTCAAGAAGCACAGAATGAAAATGACTGAATATGTAAAGAGAAACACATAAGGGAAATATCAAACAAGCCTGATAGACACTACTCTCTGAAAGTATCATACTACGAATCAATTCAAAAGGAAAAATCAAAGTACATGAACAAAGCATAAGGATCTCATCCTGGTATAACCTTCCACCGCGGCACGCAGACCGGCTCAAACATATCAATCACATGGAATCGTGAGGATCTCACCCTTAACTCTAAATCACAAGTCGAATACACATCATACCAATGGAAATCTTCCACTAATTCAATTCTGCCAATAAAATCACAACACTTACTAAACCCTCACCTCGGTAGAGTATCAAATTACAAATCATAACCAATTTACTCAGGAATCACATCAAACCTGCCATAATAGATAACATGAATTCAGTTCTAGTCTCGTAACTTTCAAAAATGAATAGAAACAAATGATAGACACGTGCTACCACTCATAGAGTCTCCCAACAGGGGTAAACACCTAAACATAATACTAAGTCATGAACTCACCCATAGGTGGGACAACAAATAGGGGAACCCGCCCCGATAAGCATAAACGAATCAAAATACGAATGGTTCCCCTCTATAACAAACCAAAAGCATACATGTATGACATCATCTGGCATAGTGGCCTCAAGCCTACTATATGAAACACATCAACGGGTCCGGCCTTCCCCTCTTGGGCACCCTCTACTCGCCTGAATACTCCACTGTGACACACATGTCCGGAGTCTAGGACAATCTCTCACCCTGTGGCTGGTATCTCCACACTCGAAGCAACCTCTATGCTGACATGGTTGGGAAAGCTGTGCGGTACGGGTACTCTGAGACCCATGAGCACCTAAAACATTGTGCGAAGCCTGAAGTGAAAACTGAACTGGTTGACCCACAAAACCTCTATCATGTCGTACCCTGCCTCCAAAATAAGGACCAGTAGATCTCTCCGGTCTACGAGGCCTCCTCACCTCCCTATCCTCTCTCTCCTGATCTCTCTTGTACTCTCTTTTATGGCCCCACCTGTCCTCTTCCTCCTGATCCTACATGCCTTGTACACGGCAAGTGATCCCTACCACCTGCTGAAATGAAACATCTGACTCTAACTCCTGAGCCATGCTGAACCGAATATCATGCCTCACTCCCCCAATGAATCTGCGAACACGCTCTCTAACTGTGGCAACCAAAGCAGGCGTATGCCTCACCAAATCACTGAATCTCGCGGCATACTCTGATACTGACATAGTGCCCTAGCGCAGCTGTTCAAACTCTGCGCGCCATGCATCGCGAAGCGACTGAGGTACAAACTCTCTCAGGAACATCTCTGAAAATTAAACCCATGTAAGTGAAGCTAACTCGGCTGGGCTACCCAACTCATATGCTCGCCACCACTAGTAAGCCGCTCCCCTGAGCTGGAACGTAGTAAAAGCAACCCCGCTCGTTTTCACAATACCCATAGTACAGAGCATACGGTGACACTCTTCCAGAAAACCCTGTGCTTTCTCTGAATCTAAACCACTGAATGTAGGAGGGTCATATTTCTTGAACCTTGCAAGTCTAAGCTACTCTTCCTCAGATGCTAGTGCCCTGACCACGGGCTGAACTGGAACCACAGGCTATCTCGCCATGACACCTGGAACCTGACCAACATGAACTCGCTCCTCTGCTGTGGGGGCTACAGGAGTCTAGGTTCCTCCTCCGGTCTGTGAAGTAGATGGTGCAACCGGAATCAACCCCGCCTGAGCCAATGTACCAAACATGCTCAGGAACTGTGCTAAGGTCTCCTAAAGTCCGGGGGTAATAACATATGCCTCCGGTACCCGCTCCCTAATTGGAACTACTGGCGGCTCCTCAACTGCTGCTTTGGTAGGTGCTCTGGCTGCAACATTTACTCCTCGTCGGCCTCTGCCTCTGCCTCTAGCGATACTTGCTCCGGGAGCAACGTCGTCTATAACTATAGCTCGTGTCCTCACCATCTGTGAGAGAATGAAAAACTTCAAACTCCGAGATCAATAAGCTCGCACGATAGGAATGAAAGAAGTGAGATTGTCCTAATAGTTTTGTAGCCTCTCGAAGATAAGTACAAACGTCTCCATACCGATACGCATGACTCTACTAAACTCGCTTATGACTCGTAGCACCTATGAACCTAGGGATCTGATACCAACTTGTCACGACCCAATGTTTCCTCTGTTTGGGTATCATGATGGAACCTAGTCTAGGGACTAGGTAAGCCTAACAATAATTAATACAACAATATTATTTAAATAGAATCTCTTAAAATTCCCAAAACCGGTAGTACAAGTCATAAGCTCTATAGAATGTTTGCTAGAAAACTTCTAAATACAACTGTCCATAAATAAGAATAAACAGTGCAAAACGAAAAGTTAAAGGTGACTCTGAAGCCTGCGAATGCTGTGGCAGGTTTACCTTGAGTCTCCGCAGCAACAGTCCACACAGCTAGCTAACGAACAATTACCTGGATCTGCAAAAAATAAATGTGCAGAAGAGTAGCATGAGCACACCATAGCAGTGCCCAGTAAGTATCAAGACTAACCTCGGTAGGGTAGTGACGAGGAACATTCAAGACACTCACTGGTCTAATAAACTAAACAGGTACAAATATATGAGTACCAAAAGTATGATGTCTACATAAAGACTATGCAATATGGCTCACAGTACAGTAATGGTAATAAGGAAGGAAACAACCAGTGTAAGTGAAATATCATGAAAATGACACAGAAAAAAGAAAGGAACCCAACCTAAATCCGGAATCACAAATACAACAAGGAAAAGTAATAAAGCAGCAACTACAACCGCTTTTACATTAGGTTTTAGCCAACAACTTCACGAGGTACCGAACCTCGGACAATTTACAACTCACGGGTCTCAATACCTGAACCCTAACACTTGGTATCCTGTGCCCTCATAACACCTCATAACCGCATTGGCGATTCACGTGCCAATAGAGCCATTCCCACATAGAAGGCAAGTAAACAAGGGTGAGCATCTGTGCTCAACAATATCAAGAATACCTCTTATACGATGAGAGTGCTTAACTACGTGTATGCTTGTGCAAATGTCCTACCATACTCCATATCAGCAAATAAGCATAAGGAAAAAGAACGGACAGCATGCAGAATATTTTCTCACAGCTTTCACAAGATAAAGCTCACACAGGTATGTATACCACTTCACAAATAGCAACAACAAGAATGCCCCAAGGCCACAAATCATCACAAATCAATCCCTGGCACAGCCCACCTTGTCTCGCTACATGCGCAACCCTCATATATATATATATATACATATCCCGCCTTGTCATGCCGCATGTGCAAATATCAATGTTAATAATAGCATGGCAGAATTTCGTGCAACCCAATAATAACAAGTACAACAACAACAATGACAATAATACAATGTACGACAAGTAAATTAACTCGAGAACTTTAATTCACAAAGAATCGGTAGAACAAATTCACAAGGAATAAGCAGCAAAAAAATAATTATAACCTCAATTAAGACTGAACAATTATAGGATGAAATAATATAAATTCCAAATAAAGATAAGCAGTTATGAAAAGATAGCATGGTTATAAAAGAGTGAAAAGTTTTAGTTAAGTCACGTATGAATCAAGTAACAATAACAGTGGATCATGAAGCAATTGATTCTAATTAAGCAGGTAGATGTGAATCTAGTAATTAAGATATATAATCATAACAAGAACAACTACATATTCAATGAATACAAGGACGTAAGAACCNTTGAGGAAATTACGAAGGATATTCAACAATTCAATTAAGGATAAGCAGCGAAAAAATAATCATAACCTCAATTAAGACTGAACAATTATAGGATGAAATAATATAAATTCCAAATAAAGATAAGCAGTTATGAAAAGATAGCATGGTTATAAAAGAGTGAAAAGTTTTAGTTAAGTCACGTATGAATCAAGTAACAATAACAGTGGATCATGAAGCAATTGATTCTAATTAAGCAGGTAGATGTGAATCTAGTAATTAAGATATATAATCATAACAAGAACAACTACATATTCAATGAATACAAGGACGTAAGAACCCTAAAAGGCCAACTTCCCACAAATAAGTTCGTGCACGCACTCGTCACCTCGTGTATACGGACTACCATCAATATATAAGACTCAAATCCTAAGGGGAAGTCCCCCACACAAGGTTAGGCAAGATACTTACCTCGAATCAAGCTCAAACAATCGGTCACAATGCCTTTCCACGAATATTCAGCTCCAAATGGCCGAAATCTAGCCAAACACAACTGCATAACATGAATACAACAATAATATGACTCATCTAATCAATGAAATCAATATTTTAAACAAAATTCCGAAATTCGCCCTAAAAGTCGACTCGGGCCCACATATCGGAATCAGTTAAAAATCATAAAATACGAACACCCATTCACTCACGAGTCCAACCATATAAGAAATAGTCAAATCCGACCACAAATCCCCCTTCAAAACTCAAAATCGTTATTGAAGAAGTTCTTCCAATTGTTCCCCATTTCAACCCCAAAATTCCGAAATTAAATGGAGAAACTACTATAGATTAATGCAATAAAACCAAATTCGAGTAAGAAATCGTTACCCGCAAAATTCCTCTGAAAAACCCTCAAGGAATCGCCTTCTCCCGAGCTAAAAATCAAAAATGGAGTGAAAAATGAACTAACCCTCTATTCCAACCCTTTTCTGCCCAGCGATCCTCGCACCTGCGATCATTTCTCGCACCTGCGCCTGCCGCACCTGCGGTCTGACCAGTCACACCTGCGGAAGTCACTAACTCCCACAGCCTCCGCACCTGCGACCCAGGCCAACTCTCAATTCTCACATCTGCGCTTCCATCTCCGCACGTGCGAGTCCGCTGATGAGCAAAAATTCTCCGCACCTGCGGAGACTGCCAAGTTCAGTTCTTCACGCACGTGCGCCTCCATCTTCGCACCTACAACCATTGCACCTGCGCCCAAGGTCCGCAGGTGCAATTACACCATAACTTAGACCTTCCCAAATAATCGCACCATGAATGGAACTTATAAATTTTCAAATCTTTCAACTTCTAAAACTCATGCTGAAACCTATCAAATCAACCCGGAATGACGTCAAATTTTACAGACAAGTCCCAAATAACATAACGGAGCTGATGGAACTAACAGAACTCCATTTTGGAGTCGTCTTCACATAGTTCTGACTACAGTCAAAATTCTAAGACTTAAGCTTCCGTTTTAGGGACTAAGTGCCCCAAATCACTCTGAAACATCCGGTAACCGAATTCAACCATGCACGCAAGTCAATACACATAATATGAAGCTGCTCAGGGCCTTATGCTGTCGGATGGGACTTAAATTCTCAAAACGATCGGCCGGGTCGTTACATTAGCCTAGTACGATGCGATCAGAATCGGCTTGAGGTATGTGGATGGATTTGAATATGAATATGGGCTCTATATCCAGCCGGA
The DNA here is from genome assembly GCA_000715115.1 of Nicotiana otophora. Taxonomy (NCBI): domain Eukaryota; kingdom Viridiplantae; phylum Streptophyta; class Magnoliopsida; order Solanales; family Solanaceae; genus Nicotiana; species Nicotiana otophora. The sequence continues at coordinate 35,553 of AWOL01S0027149.1, read as the reverse complement.
TGTGTTTATTTCAGAATAACCACTCTCTATGGAGGAGTATTCATACATTGGATGTCGTGTCGTCGTCGGTTATTTCATGTAATACTATATTATGCCGTCTGAGTTGCGAAATAGCTTGATAAATTTCTTATGTGTTGAGGTTCCGCATAGCGATGGTGTTTTGTGAGCAGGATGGCTCTCGAGATTCATATCATATATCGCACCTTAGTTGTGCTTGAGATTTGTTGTGTATGGCACTGTCGGTCCTTCCAGGGATGATATTATGCACTGAGCGTGCTTGTGTCCGATATTCGGATATTTTGTATTAATGAGCGTTCTAGCTCGGTAAGTATTTTCTTATAGATTTGTTTTGTGCGGATCGGGTGGCACGCCGCCACGGGTATGTTTTTTGGATCGGGTTGCACGCCACAATGGTATCATGTGTAGATCGGGTTGTACGCCGCAACAGTGTGATGTTGAGTACAGTTCCCTATATTCTATTTTGTGTGTTTTGTGTCCCATTTTCTGAGGAAGTTTCATGACACCTTTTCAATTGTTTAATTAGTCATGTGGGTTGAGTAATCCTTTCCATAGCCTGTTTTCCTTATGTATCGCAATCGAGTCCGTAGCTTATTAGATCATTGTGGCGTTATATGAGGATTTTTGTCATGTCTGAGGTAGCTTATTGCCTGAGCAGCTTATACTAAGTGAGACGAGGTTATTGGATCCGGGATCGGTACGATCGAATTATATGAAGTATAATAAAGAGAAAATACCATTAATGAGGAAATAGTTCTTGTCAGAAGGAGAAACTCAATATTTGTTGACTCAGCAGTCGGTTATGAATTTCTACACATTTATTCCATCGTGAAAGCAGTTCAAGAGTTGGAACAGGAATTATATGTATCATGAGGTGTGTTCTGAACATCAGATTTGTGAAAATTTTGGCTATTGTTATTGGAGGATGATATTATGATCATGTGAATGGTGCGGTTCATGGTCTAAATTCAACCAAGGTATGCAACCCTATATTGGTGCATCGTGTAGTAATTGATATGGTGTTCATAGGTTGGAAACAGGCATGGTGGAGAATTATGGATGTTAGAATTGGGCTCTAAGGCTTAATCGCCTAAATAAAATGGAGAAACTTCAGATTGGCTCAAGCTAATGTGCTCAATTGGGTATGGTACCACGGGTAGGTGCTCGAAGTGTTAAACAGTGATTTTGGACAACTCCGGAACAATCCTTAGCACGTTCAAGGACGAACGTATATTTAAACGGGAGAGAATGTAATGACCCAACCGGTTGTTTTGACTGTTAAAACCCCGTTACCCTAAAAAAAAACTTCCTGTATGTGTTTTTAATGATATATCACTTGCGGGGATGGTTGGTTCAGGATTTGGAAGTGTTCGGGTTGAAATCGGAACACTTGGTTCCTTAAGTTAGCCTTAAAAGGCCAAGTTTGACTTCAGGCAACATTTTGAGAAAGCGACCCCGGAATCGGGATTTGACGATTCCAATAGGTTCGTATGATGATTTTGGACTTGGGCGTATGTCTGAATTGGGTTTTGGATAACCCGGGAGCGTTTTGACGCTTAATAGTAAAAATCAACTATTTGAAGGTTTAAAATTCTTTAAATTTGGTTTGGAGTAGGATTTTGAGTAATTGAAGTTCGTTTGGAATTCTGAGTTTGGGAATAGTTCTGTATAGTGATTTAAGACTTGCACGCAAATTTTCGTGTCATTTTGAGTAGTTTAAGTATATTTCGGCGCATTGGAAGTAAATTAAAGAACTTGAAAATTTTAAGTTGAATCAATTTGGTTTGAGGTATGATTCTTAGATTTGATGTTGTTTTACGCATTCCGAGAGTTCGAGCGAGTCCGTTTTATGATTTTAAACCTGTTGGTATGTTTGGGCGAGGCCCTGGGTGTCCCGAGTGCTAACCGGACGAAGCTCGGACCAATTTCGGACTTGGGAGAAAAATGCTAAAGCTTTCTGCTTCTGGTACGTTCGCACCTACGCTTGGACAGTCGCAGGTGCGACCCTCGCAGATGTGAGCTTCAATCGCAGAAGTGGAAGGGGGAAAGAAGGCCTGCCATCGCATGTGCGGCACATCTCTCGGCAGTGTATATGACACTCTGGATCGGGCCGTACGTCCTCGACAGAAATCGTGCTTAATAATAATAATTACACGATACTTTAATAGTTATTTCAGTTTGCAAAGCTAATTGATAAATTGGAGAATCTTGAAATTTAATGAATTATTATTCTTGCTTGTTAAGGAATTAATTGTTATTCCTGTAAATGAGATTAATTGATAAATAAAAAATTAATTAAATTTAAGGAATTTAATTAAAATATTGAGAATTGTTGCATTTGAGGGAATATGATTATTTCCGTTGGTTAAATAAATTATTGTAAATTCTTTGAATCATGTTGATTTAGATATTGTAGTTGTATTTCAGTTATTATTATTGACCCTTAGTGAGTGTCACAGTTGGCCATCTCGTCTCTACCACTTCGAGATTAGGCTTGATACTTACTGGGTACACGTTGTTTACATACTCATACTACACTTGCTGCACTTTTTGTGCAGGACCTGAGGCAAGTACTAGTGGGGGACCTATCGTCTTACACCCACGTTATCCAGGGGCATAGTGGTGGGCTGCACTTTCTGGTCGTTCTGCAGCTACTAGTGTCTCTCCTTGTATTTCTTTTTTCATTCAATCTATTTTTATTTCAGACAGTATTTGAGGTTTTGTATAATCTACTAGATGCTCATACACTTGTGACACCAGGTCTTGGCACACACATTGGTAGAATTTGGTGTTTTATTATTTTCTTGGTTTTACATTTTGTCAATATATGCTTAATCTATTAAGTTGGCTTGCCTAACTGTAGTTTTAGGCGCCATCATGACCTATAGGCTAAATTGGGTCGTGACAACATGGTATCAGAGCACTAGATTCACGTAGGTCTCACAAGTTATGAGCAAACCTAATAGAGTCTTGTGGATCGTACCGAGACATCTGTACTTATCTTCGAGAGGCTATAGGGTGTTGGTAAAATTACCTTTTATTCATATTCCATCATGCAATTGATGTAGTTCTAAATATCCTTCTCTTATTCTCTCTTAGATTGTCAGAACGCGCTCGAATGAGGTTCCAAACCAGGGAAGAGCTACTCCCCCAGTTGCTAGAGACCGAGGGAGGGCTCTAGCCCATGGTAGAGAGTGAGGACGTCCCAGGACTGTTCCAGTTATCCCACCAGTGGGTCCAGCAGAGAACCCCATAATTGAGGAATAGGATGAGGTGCCTGTGGCAAAGCCAGCTCCGGTGGATTTCACATCTGCGCCGGGATTTCAGGATGTCATGGGTCGTATGCTGCGGTTCATGGACAATATGACTCAGGCCAGTTTATTTCCGGCAGACCCAGCAACATCTCAGGCGGGCAGGGGAGCATAGACCCCTACTGTGCAGGCTCATGGATAGGCAATTGTTGTATATCAGACCCAGGGTGCACTACCCGTGAGTGGAGCCCAGCTAGTGGCAGCAGCTACACCTGAGCCTATGCCAGCTGTAGCCACCGATCCTCAGAAACTATTGGACCGATGGACTAGACTACATCCTCCTATCTTCGAGGGTGAGCGACATGAGGATCCATAGGACTTCGTTGATCGTTGCAGGGACAGACTGCATAATATAAGGATATTGGAATCTCATGGGGTTGACTTCGCTACTTTTCAACTAGAGGGCAGGGCTTGTAGATGGTGGCAGTCTTATGTTCTTGGAAGACCAGCAGATTCTCCTCCCATGCCTTGGGCCAGGTTCACTCGTATCTTCCTGACAGATATATTCCACCCTCCCAGAGGGAAGAGTTGCGGTTTTAGTTTGAGCAGCTCCAGCAGGGTCAGATATCAGTGACCGATTATGAGGCGAGGTTTTCTAAATTATCTTGCCATGCACTTATGATACTCCCTACTGAGGCGGAGAGAGTGTGGAGGTTTGTAGCCGGTTTACATACGGGCACTCAGTCCACTATGGCTTGAGAGGTTGAGATGAGTACTTCTTATGAGCTAGTTATGGAGATTGCCCGGAGGATTGAGGGAGTGCGTCAGTGGAGCCGAGAGCAGATTATGAGAGATAAACGATTCAGGTACTCTGGAGAGTTCAGAGGTGCTCCGTCTGGGGGCAGAGGTCAGTTCGTGAGGGGGCAATACAGCAGACCCCCATTTCCAGCACCACCACCTCCTCGGGGTGCTCCAGTGTGACCTTATCTCAGTGTTATACCAGAGAGTTCTTACCGCCCACCAGCTATTCAGGGTCCTCCCAGTGGGTATTCAGGTCCCCAGGTCCAGACTCTTAGTCAGCAGCCTATCGCATTGAAGAGTTGTTATGAGTGCGGTGATCCCAGTCCCATACGGAGGTTTTGCCCCGGGCTTCGGGGTAGACCAGTATAGCAGGGTCAGCAGCTTATGCTTACCGGACCAGTTGCTCCACCAGTAGTTCGACCACCAAGAGGTGGAGGTCAGCCAGGCGGAGGCCAGCCAATTGGCACTCCAGCTCGGTTCTATGCTTTTCTGGCTAGACCAGATGCAAAGGTCTAAGATGCTGTGATTACAGGTATTATTTCTGTTTGCGGCAAATATGCCTCAGTATTATTTTATCCAGGATCCACGTATTCATATGTGTCATCTATATTTGCTCCATTCCTAGGTGTTTCTCGTGAGTCCTTGAGTACTCTTATTTATGTGTCCACTCCTGTAGGCGATTCTGTTATTATGAACCGGATCTACCAGTTTTGTATTATTACATTCTGTGGTTATGAAACTAGAGCAGATCTCTTAATGCTCGAGATCACCGATTTTGAAATTATTCTGGGTATGGACTGGTTATCTCCATATCATGCTATTCTAGATTGTCATGCCAAAACGGTTACCTTGGCTATTCCATATTTGCCTAGGCTGGAGTGGAAGGGTTCGTCAGTTAGTTCATTTAATCGGGTTATTTCTTTTATAAAGGCTCAACACATAGTTGAGAAGGGTTGTTTGGCTTATCTAGCCTA
>AWOL01S0027144.1:0-18983 GCA_000715115.1 Nicotiana otophora | reverse complement strand
GATCGTTTATATGAATAGCATATTCCCACAATACTACTCGCCTGCCCATAATATATCAATCCTATATTCCTATGGTATTGAGTCTATCATGACCGAATATAACATGGTATTTAATTAAGCAAGATTGTTAGATATATTCCTATCCTAACCGCGAAATCTTTCCCCGAGCCACGGGTTCAGAAACAAGCTCTCTCTAATTCTACTCTAATCTATACATGGCTTTCCCAAGCATAGCATAGATAGTAGGGTGAATTGGTAGCTACAACAATCCACAAGTGAAAACTAGAATTAAAGAAACAACCACAAAATGATAATCTGAATTAACGAAGATGTAATTAATAAACGTTAATAATCATGTCAACCACAACCCTAGAACGTAGAGTGCTTAGCCACTCATATTTGCAGTAATAATTTTCCAAGTATTTTGCATAAACAAATTACAAAGAAAAGATAAAGGGATGAAGAACTCTATGCTTTTCTCCTCCAAAAGTGGTTCCACGTGATGTTCTTGCCTCCGATCTCAAAACTCTCCTCAAAATGATGTTTAATAACTATTTATATATGTAGGAAAAAGACCCAAACGAAATAACCAAGTCAAAAACCAAGTAGGAGACAAAATAGGCTTTAAAAACTCGGAACACCCTCGCTACAGGCCTTGCGGCGCGAGGCAAAGCGCGAGCTTTACCTCCCTATACACTGTGCGACGCCATCTCTGTCGCAAGCTAAGTACCTCGCCTCGCAAGCCCAAACGCGAGGATGCAAATGTCGCATCGCCTGACATATGGCGGCTGAAATCTGACGCCTCACTTTGTTTCCAATGATGTTCACGTCACTTGTATATTCCTTGCCTTGTTCTTTGATTTAGTCAATCTTCATTCTTGATAGTGCCAATTGCCTAACTCTTCCTTTCCAAGCATTTCATGCTACTTTGTCATCTTTCATCCTTACATTAGTAATAATCTTATTTATTTCTCATAACTTGGAAGATTTCATCTTCATAAATTGCTTCTTCCTTTATTTTTCTTTACAGGTATTTGTCTTTTTTCCTTATGTACTGCAATGTTTAGCATATTTGTTTTAACTTTTATCTCCAAAGTACTTACACATAAAATAAATGTTGCTTGTTCTCGAGCAATCAAACTACACTTTATATAGACATGACCTTTTTAAATAATTCTCCTAACTCATCACAACAATAATCTTTAAAATAGACTAAGCACAAAAGTGTAACATCTTCACCTCAAGATTTGACTCACAAGTACCATGCATTATTCACAACTCACTCACTTACTCTAACATAGAGGTCAATGGCATAACCCTTCCTTCATGAATCAAGTTCCCTCACACAACAAAAGAGAGTAGTTCCACACACAATAAAATTTTAAGAACAATTAGGATCTCAATATAGAAAGAATTCATTCACTCTCAGAAATAACATTCATATGCTACAAAGGATGCACCATAGGCTTGCCCGTAGTATACTACTCTAAATAATCGAGCTCATTCAGTCTAAGATCAAGTAGGACTTTAGTTGGTTGTAATGTAGGCTGCGGGTCGGGTAGGATACATTTGGATATAAGAGTGACTACACCTCCCTAAGCACTTTAATACATACACTTTACATTCAAACCCAGACTTATGTCAAACCATAACTCCACCTTCACATCAATATATATTAATTCCATACTCTTTTTAAGCACAATTACATCAAGAGTCACCACTATTAAGGAGTATTTTTCACAGCAATTCAACTTTATTTTTATTTCTTTTTTTTTTCAATTCAAGTGGCTCTTATTATTTCAAAATAGTGCACCTTTCTCCTTGTTTCATTAATTCCACTCAAAAGCCAAACCAACCACCCCACACTTTAGCTTTTACAAAGTTTATAACAATTCAAGTGCTCATGACAGGTTAAAAGGTTTAAAAAATGGTTAATTTAATCAAATGGATAATCTTGTAATGTGGTTGTCAAAGAAACAGGATTACAGTTTCAAAGGGGTTAACTACGTTACATAACAATTAGGCGGGTAAACTACACATATCTGGCTCAACAAAGAAACACCTATATCACTTCCAAGATTGAACAAAACTACTATTTCGCTTTGCAAATACACGAGGCAAGTTCTAGATATCCAATGCAATGCACAGAATAACACACAAACCTCACACACACATGGCACATAACTCTAGTCAAAGCAGTTAAGCAAAGTTAAGATCATACGATTTAAGGTACTTATACAAGAGTCAAAAACTGAGCCTAAGCGTCACAACCAAAGTACTCCCTATTCTCAAGGCATAACAAAGTCAAGAGATATTGCTCCAATTTATCATCTCACAGTGGCTTCTACTCCAAAAATAAAATAAAACTAACTACACCCGGTTTAAATAAAACCCTTGGGAAAGAACTGCGGCACAAAGAAAAACCAAGGGGGAATTACTATACTACATACAAAGAAAATCGTTTTGTCTTTTCGTTCAACTTAAATCCCTCAAGAAACCTGTCGAATGAGATCCTTCGTCGGGAAAAGTCCAATTTTTTTACTTTTGTTTTTCGTAGCTACTAAAATACTACACAACTACAAAAACAAAAATAAGAAGCTAAAATCAAAATAAGAAGTTAACATTTTCTAATATACTACTACTAATTATCTAGAGGAATTCTCCCACCCCACACTTAAAAGAGTGCGATGTCTCCAATGCACAAATAAAGCAAAAAATAACGAGGGTGGACAAGAAACTCCCTCAAAAGCCAAAGGCCGAAGCAATCATGGCTCATGGGTACTCAGACTTCCCCTAGACATGGTCCTCTGCGTGGCACCCCACACTTAGATCTCACCATCAAACTCGCTTTTGCACTCTTCCAATGGCTTTGCTTCCTATGTTCATAATCCTACAAAATAAAAACAAAAACTACAACAATAATAAGATAAAAATAAAAATAAAAGAAAGCAGTAAAGATGGATTGTCTCCCAACAAGCGCCTAATTTAACGATGCAGCACGACACAGAATCTCGTCTAATCATTGGCAAGTAACACCTTCGACTTCTGACAATCAAAGTCACCTTCAAACTCTTTGTCCGTTCACTAAAAATGTTTTCTCGCCACCTAAGACGCGCAACTCCATTGCACCATGTGGAGTGACTCTTACTACCTCAAACGGGCCCGAACATCTCGATTTGAGCTTCCCCGAAAAGAGTCTCAACCTCGACTCTAACAGAAGAACCAATTGGCCCGGTTCAAACTCGCGATGTTGAATATGCTTATCATGCCAGCGCTTGGTCTTTTCTTTATATAACTTCGCATTCTCATACGCATGCAAGCGAAACTCATCAAGCTCGTTTAGGTGCATCAACTGCTTTCTACCCGCTAAGTCTGCATCAGAGTTCAGCTTCTTTATTGCCCAATAGGCCTTGTGCTCAAGTTCTACCAGTAAATGGCATGCTTTCCCATAAACTAGCTTGTAAGTGGAGGTTCTGATTGGAGTTTTATAGGCGGTCCGGTATGCCTATAGAGCATCATCAAGCTTTGTAGCCCAATCTTTCCTACTTGCACCAACCGTGATCTCGAGGATCTGCTTTATCTCTCTATTTGAAACTTCCACTTGCCCACTAGTCTGAGGGTGGTAAGCGGTTGCAACTTTATGTTTGACCCCATATTGCGCTAAGACATTGTCCAAGAGCTTGTTACAGAAATGGGTGCCCCCATCACTTATCATCACTCTCGAAGTGCCGAATTTTGTAAAGATATGATTTTTCACAAACCTAACCACAACCTCGGCATCATTGGTAGGAAGAGCTATGGCCTCCACCCACTTCGACACATAGTCAACGGCCACAAAAATGTACTTACACCCACTGGACGAGGGAAACGGACGCATAAAATTAATTCCCCAAACATAAAAAACTCCAACCTCCATAACACCATGCAATGGCATCTCATGCCTTTTCGTAATTGTTCCTTTTCTATGGCACCTATCACATCCCCTCACAAACTCATGGACGTCTTTAAACACCCCAGGCCAATATAAACCCGATTGCAATACCTTAGCTGCTGTTTTGTCACCCGCATGATGACCACCATAAGGCGATGCATGGCATTCATATAAGATAACATTTATTTTAGATTCAGGTACACATCTTCTCATTAGCTGATCAATACACTATTTGAAAAGGAATGGCTCATCCCACACATATGACCTCACATCTCACAAGAACTTCTTTTTAGCATAAGGTTCAAGATCAGGCGGCATCTCTCCACTTGCCACATAGTTCACAAAATCTGCATACCATGGTACCTCCCGAGTAGTAATGGCCAACAATTGCTCATCCAGGAATATTTCCTTGATGACATCTCCCTCAGCTACATGATTCCGAGTTTCTAACTTGGACAAGTGTTTAGCCACTTGATTCTCTATTCCTTTACGGTCTCGGATCTCTAAGTCAAATTTCTGCAAGAGTAAAACCCAACGGATTACCCTTGGTTTAGCATCTTTCTTTTCAAAAAAATACCTGATGGTTGCATGGTCTGTGTAGACGATGACTTTGGTGCCAACCAAATAAGCCCGAAATTTATCGAACGCCCACGCTACAGCAAACAACTCCTTTTCTGTCACAGTATAATTTATTTGAGCGGGAGTGAGAGTCTTGATTGCGTAGTAAATAGAGTGAAATATTTTGCTCCTCCTCTGGCCCAATACGGCCCCAGTTGCACCATCATTGGCATCACACATCACCTCAAATGGCTCGTTCCAGTCAGGAGCCACTATGATTGGTGCACTCACTAACTTCTTTTTTAGCTCCTCGAATTATTTCAGACAACCATCGTCGAACTTGAACGACATATCCTTCTCTAACAACCTGCACAACGAAGAGGAAATGTTTGAGAAATCCTTTATTAATTGGCGATAAAAACCTGCATGTCTCAGAAAACTCCTAACTCCTTTCATTGAAATCGGTGGTGGCAACCTTTCAATTGCTTCCACCTTAGTCTTGTCAACTTCCAGTCCATCTTTGGACACCTTGTGTCCTAGCACTATACCTTCTACCATAAAATGGCACTTTTCCCAATTCACTACTAGATTAATCTCCCTGCACCTGCAAGCACTTTAGCAAGATTGGTTAAGCATTCATCCAAAGACGGACCAAACACAAAAAAACCATCCATAAAAACCTCCACAAACCATTCCACCATATCAGTGAAAATAACCATCATATACTTTTGAAAAGTCATAGGTGCATTACATAACCTGAATGGCATTCTCTTAAATGCATAAGTGCCATAAGGGCGTGTAAAAATGGTCTTTTCTTGATCTTCCAGGGTAATAGCAATCTGATTATACCCCAAATAGTAGTCAAGCAAACAATAGTATTCCTGTCCAGCTAACCTATCAAGCATTTGATCAATTAAGGGTAGAGGGAAGTGATCTTTTCGTGTAGCATTATTCAACTTCCTATAGTCTATGCATATTCGCCAACCAGTCACAGTCCTAGTTGGGATTAATTCATTTTGTTCATTTACTACAACAGTCATATCCCCATTTTTAGGTACACATTAAACAGGGCTTACCCACTTGCTATCGGAGATAGGAAATACTATACCTACGTCGAGCCACTTAATTACTTCTTTTCTTACCACCTCTTTCATGATTGGATTGAGGCGGCGTTGATGCTCTACGCTAGACTTGTGTCCCTCCTCCATGAGTATTTTGTGCATGCAGAATGCAAGGCTAATACCTTTTATGTCAGATATCGTCCAACCAAAGGCATGTTTGTGCTCCCTTAGCACTCTTAAGAGCTTTCTTCCTGCAATTCAGACAAATGAGAAGAAACAATCACAAATAAAGTGTTAGAATTTCCTAAATATGCGTAATGAAGATGAGATGGTAAGGGTTTAAGTTCCAATTTTGGGGCCTCCTCAACTGAGGGTTTAGGAGGCGGGCCGATTGGCCTATCTAGAGGCTAAAATTGGGTTCTTTCTCTTATGTATTCGCACGATGCATCCAGAATATGCAACATCTCCTCAACCTTTTCTTCAAGTTCCAAGTGATTGAACAACGTCAATGCCTTTTCTAGTGCATCTTCTTTCAACGCCCTTGGCTCTACGGCTAGTTCATTTATCTCCACTACCGAAATCATGGCCAGGTCCTCATAATGACGAGACAACTGAATGGCTCGATATACATTGAAGACTGCTTCTTCATTGTCCACCCTCAGGATCATCTTACCTTCTCAGACATTGATAATTACATCTTTAGTGGCCAAAAGAGGTCGTCCCAAGATGATAGGAGCTAACTCATCAGCCACGTAATCTAGGATGATAAAATCTGCAGGAAAAATAAATTTCCTAATCTGCAGCAGGACGTCCTCAATTACCCCCTCAAGATAAACATAAGATCTATCAGCTAACTGTAGCATCACCGTGGTGGGTCTCGGAGCTCCTAAGCCCAATTGTTTGAACACCGACAATGGCATCAAATTGATACTTGCACCCAAATCACACAAGGCTCTGCCCACATCATATTCACCAATCCTCACGGGGATCATAAAACTACCCGAATCCTTAAGCTTTTGTGTAAGCTTATGTTGAATCCTGAAAGTGCACTCCTCAGTAAGTGCTACGGTATCAAACTCAGTTAACCTCCTTTTATTTGCCACTATGTCCTTAATATATTTTGCATATTTTGGGACCTCACGGAACATGTCCACCAAAGGGATGTTCAAATGTATCTGCTTCAGCATATCTAGGAATTTGTGAAATATGTGGTCATCATTCTTCTTTCTCAATCTTTGAGGAAAAGGGGGTGGCACCCTCTCTGATTTTTGCGCAAGCTCTGTTTTGTTTTTCTCATCTAGCTCTACAAGTTTTGGCAGTCTTTCTTCTTCGAGCCTAGATTGCTCCTTCTTCTTCTTAGGCACTTCTACCAACTCTCTCCCATTTCTCAACGTCACTGCATTGACTTGAGGATTTTTCTCTGTATCACTTTGGAGTGCTCCAGCAGGTCTAGTATTCTGATTGTTAGCCATCTGCCCAAACTGCCTCTCTAGATTTCTGAACTCTGTACGTAATTGTTGATTCTCAGCCCTGACTTGTTGACTCTCAGCCCTGACTTGTTGACTCTCTGTCCTGACTTGTTGATTCTGAACTATAACTTTCCGATTGTCTATCAAGAGCTTTTTCATCATGTCAGTCAGACTCTCCTCTGCTTGCTATCGAGGTTGAGGTGGATGATTGTAATTCGCTTGAGGCCTGATATTTGGATTTTCACCCCAAGAGAAGTTAGGATGATTCCTCCAGTTCGGATTGTATGTGTTACCATATTGAGCATTTTGATTCATCGGCCCTCTAACTTGTTGCCCCACGTAGTAGATGGATTCAGGATTCACGGGGCATATGTCACTTGTGTGACCTTCACCACATAACTCGCAGCAAGTAGACATATGTTGCACATGTTGCATCTGTTGTGCGTGGTGCATTGTCATTTTATTCATTTGATTAGCTAATCTCGCTATATCTGCCCTCATTGCTGAGAAATTATCAAGCTCGATCACACCTGCTGCCTTTTGTTTAAGTGCTCTTCATGGTTCCCCATCTCCTTGCCAATTATTATCATTAGCAATGAAATTATTTGGCAGGATCTGGATCTCACTATACGGTCTTGCCATGCAACTACCCCTACATGCTGAGTCAAGATTCATCTTTGATGCTTCGTCCAACCCATCAATGAAAGTGTGACCCAATACCTCATCAGTATGACAATGGTGTGGGTAATCTCTGAGTAGCCTCTTGTATCTCTTCCAAGCTTGTCGAAGAGTCTCACCATCTCGTTGTTGAAACCCAAGAATCTAGCTTCTCAGTGATTTTGTCTTCTTTGTGGGGAAAAACATGATTAAGAATTTCCTTACTAGATCATCCCAATTGTGGATTGAGTTCGCGGGCTCCTTTTGTAACAATTCCTTAGCTTCCCCCATCAGTGAAAAGGGAAACAGTGTCAACCTGACATAGTCTTTGGAAACGTTCGAATAATTGTAAGTGTCTGTAATTTCCAGGAAGTTCTGATCAAATTCGCGACCGTTCCTATGAGGAAACGCTTATGATACTAGAACTCATGCCCTATTGAGAATTGCCTCTACGAGTCTTCATGAGATAGACCCACATATTGCCATGTGGATTGAATCAGCTGTACCATGTACTGTTTGAATTCAAAGTGACCCGTGATATCAGGCTTCACAATTGCCTTAGTCATAAGAGCCAGATTGGGCCTTGCAGCCTCTATCCCGGACGCTCTTCATTACCCTCCATCTCTATTGGATATGGTTAAACTACGATGTCCTACTCTCTTTCAATTCTAGTTCTAGCTTTGACTTCCATCCTCACTCTATGAAGTGTTCGTTCGATTTCAGGATCAAGAGGAAGGAAATTGTTTGCGCTTCTACTCCTCCGCATTCAAGAGAAGAGCCTGTGTTAACACAAATAAAGCAAACTAAAAATTAAAACTTGAACAAATAACGAATAAAAGAACTTAACTAAATAATCAATAACTAAGTCCCCGGCAATGGAGTCAAAAACTTGTCGGTTCCCCAAGTACACGCAAGCATACATAGCCGTCAAGTAATAAAGTGACTAGAAAGTCGGATGCCGAACCCACAGAGACTTAAATTGATCGTTAACTAAGCAAACTAAAATCAATTAATTGTCCAAGCTATTTAAGAGTCATATTTTTCTATTAATCTACTATTGCGGAAATAAACAAGTAACGACTAATTTATCAAGAATGCAAATGCGTATGATGAGATTTTACTACAGAGGAGATGAAAATTCCAGGGTTGTGGTTAGTTTATCAATCCTATTAAGTTCAATAACTACACTCGTTAATCCAGATTATCTATGGTTGCTAATTAACCGGATCGTTTATATGAATAGCATGTTCCCACAATACTACTCGCCTGCCCACAATATATCAATCCTATATTCCTATGGTATTGAGTCTTTCATGAACGAATATAATACTATATTTAATTAAGCAAAACTATTAGGTATATTCCTATCCTAATCGCGAAATATTCGCCCGAGCCACGGGTTCAGAAACAAGCTCTCTCTAATTCTACTCTAATCTATACACGACTTTCCCAAGCATAGCATAGATAGTAGGGTAAATTGGTAGCTACATTAATTCACAAGTGAAAACTAAAATTAAAGAAACAACCACAAGATGATAATCCGAATTAACGAAGATGTAATTAATAAACGTTAATAATCATGTTAACCACAACCCTAGAACATAGAGTGCTTAGCCACTCATGTTTGTAGTAACAATGTTCCAAGTATTTTGCATAAACAAATTACAAAGAAAAGATAAAGGGATGAAGAACTCTATGATTTTCTCCTCCAAAAGTTGTTCCACGTGATGTTCTTGCCTTCGGTCGTAAAACTCTCCTCAAATGATGTTTAATGACTATTTATATGTGTACGGAAAAGACACAAACGAAATAACCAAGTCAAAAACCAAGTAGGAGACAAAATAGGCTTTAAAAATCCGGAACACCCTCGCTACAGGCCTTGCGGCGCGAGCTTCACCTCGCTATACACTGTGCGACGCCAGCTCTGTCGCGAGCTAAGTACCTCGCCTCGCAAGCTCAAACGCGAGGATGCAAATGTCGCGTCGCCTGACATATGGCGGCTGAAATCTGACGCCTCACTTTGTTTCCAATGATGTTCACGTCACTTGTATATTCCTTGCCTTGTTCTTTGATTTAATCCATTCTCATTCTTGATAGTGCCAATTGCCTAACTCTTCCTTTCCAAGCATTTCATGCTACTTTGTCATCTTTCATCCTTACATTAGTAATAATCTTATTGCTTTCTCATAACTTGGAAGATTTCATCTTCATAAATTGCTTCTTCCTTTATTTTTCTTTACAGGTATTTGTCTTTCTTGCCTTCTGTACTGCAATGTTTAGCATATTTAACTTTTATCTCCAAAGTACCTACATATAAAATAAACTCAATTAAGCACAAATATAGTATAATTTAGCATTAAAGCACCTAAATGTAAGGTAAGTAATGCACTAAAAATATGAAATTATTGCTAAACATCATGAAGCCATTGTCTCTTCTCAAGAAAAAGATTAGTTATGTGTGGGAAATTGAAAAGTGAATTACTTGGAGGAATATTTTTGCATGACAAAACTATTTGGTCGTGTGGAAATTTTGGGACATTGTTCACCAGTCTTATTGTATAACATGATAAATGTTCTCTTACTTGGATGTGATTGTTAGATTGTTAGTATCTCTTTGCGTTGATTGTGCACCACTTTTTTGTGAAACTGTCAATGAGCATTCTTTTTTCTCTGCAGGAGGTTAGAAATGTCTCTGAGACGTCGTGACGTTGAACAATGGATGAGCCATAGGTGCTTGCCAGAAGAACTGAGAATGTAGCCTTTAATGCTCTTTTTCCTTGACATCTAACTTCTAGACTCCGCAGTTTGTCTTCTCCGTAATTTACTGAGGCGTTCCTGGATTGAGTGCACACCTGATTTGCTATTCATCATCAAATCTCGCACGTATCTTCATACTTTATTCACTCTGGACCCCAGTCGAAGCTTGAAATATTTGCGAGATGGAACTGTGTTCTCGACTTTGCATTCCACAGACAAGGATATCGTAGTTTAGGAATTATCAATGTGGCCTTAAGTCCTGCATGTTTAGTTATGTGGGATGCAAGTACAGAGGAAGCTTAAATTAAGTATATTTCTGATTGTTTGTTTGGATGTAAAATTTAGTATTATGAGATGTTACCTGGTTAGTAGTTTATATTTAACTAAGTTTATAGTCCTGACTAATTTTTAGTTGTACCCTTTGGCAGTCACTCTTGCAAGTGGGTCTTAGAGTTGGGTGCGTAAATATGCTGTTTCATTTGTTTAATTTAATTACAGTTGAATTTGAGAGTTGACAACTAAAGATTTTCATATCCTTGTGTTGCACGCTTGTCTTGTTTTCCTTCGATTTTCCCGCACCGTAAGTGTTACACCCATTGGAGTTCTCTAAACTGTTATGTAACTCCAACTGTAATGCTAGAAACATGGACGAGTCTGTCATGGTATTTATTTTATTCTTGCAAATTAAAACACCAGTAGTTTGATCAATGTTAATCCAAAATGATAAACTACCATGTGTCTTAGAAATGAGCTTTTATTGAATCCATTTCCATTACTTGCTACAAGAAAACTTAGAAGCATGATCGTCTCCGTTGTAGGAGAGTTCGAGAGGCAGAGACATACAATTGGGCAGCTTCCAGAGGGGTCAATGAAGAAATGCTACTAGAGAATCTTCCTGAAGACCTTCTAAGAGATATACGGAGACATCTTTTTAACTTCATCAAAAAGGTGAATTCCAACTGGACTATCATTTGGATCATTCATCTTCTCTTTATTCTGTTATTCCACATGCTTTTCATAGACGAGCTCACTTGCAGTACATATTTTGTGATTGGAACCATTTAGTCTAGCCAATCAAGGTCTGGATTCTGAAACATGTCATTTTTGTGTGAATTTTAGCTTAACCAGATTGAACAGACAGGAAAAAGGGGCTTTCCTGGTTTGGGTCAGATTTAAGATGTTTGCTTTTCTCAATGGCTCTTTATATTGAACGTATAATTTCTCATCATGACTTTCATATTATGTTATTGATTTGCAGGTTCGGATATTTGCACTTCTGGATGAACCCATCATAGATGCTATCTGTGAGAGGTTAAGACAGAAAACATACATAGCAGGAAGCAAAGTTTTATACCGTGGTGGTCTGGTTGACAAAATGGTTTTCATAATTCGAGGTAAGATGGAAAGTATTGGAGAAGATGGAAATGTTGCCTCATTGTCTGAAGGGGATGCCTGTGGGGAAGAACTTCTCGCATGGTGCCTTGAGCATTCTTCGATAAACGGGGGTGATTATAGATCTTTTAAAGATTGTCATGTGAGTGCATCTTTGGCATATATGCATGATATAATGTTGTCTCTTTTTGTTATTAGTGATAAAATCAATTCATCAGCTTCGCTTGAACTCCGCCATTTCTTGTTATCCAAATAGGTGCTTTCCGTAATATTCAAATTATCACTGAAAGCTCCTTTGACTCGGCTATCTTTTCTCCTCTTGAGGCTCATCTGCCCTCCCCCCACCCTCAAGGCAAAATACGACATGAAATTTGAAAAATAAATATAAAAAAATATGCTTATCTAAGCATGGATGAGTTGAACAGAGTTCGAAACCTAATTGTGGGTTTTTTTGGACTCAAGCGACCATAATAGGTAAAAAAATAATCGCGCTATAAAAAAAGGACATTTGTCCGTTAAGGTATAGTGCGGTGAATAACCGCGCTATATATAAAAGTTGGGGCCCACCAATAATTTATATGCTCAAAAGTCAAAACTAACAGACCAATAACTCATAGGGGTATAACGCGCATATTTAAGGCGCTATACATCATATAATTGCATTCCCCTCCCCTCCCCCCCGGACTGATTTTTTTCCTTATTTAAGGAGTTTCAGAATTTTGTAANCATTATATTGGGGGGGTGAGGTTGTGGTGGAGAATAACTCAGTACGCTATAGTTGTTATGCAAAAAATGACCGTGAGCAAACGTTCGGTGAATATTAATGTAACTGAAAGATACCCGTATTCTGTTACTCCGCAAGGGGTTGCTTGTTATGATGAGTTTAATATCGAAGACTATAAAACTTTGAAAGATTTTTTTAGGACTCCGGATGAACACCGGGAACTTCTTATGATAAAATGGGAACTTCTTGTGATAAAAATGTTGGAAATGTACGTCAAGGCTGAAGGCGTTCCTAATAATGAGTTTCCGCAAAGTAGGGATATCCCTCAATCATCGAGTGGTTATTTTGGAGTAGTTTTAGCCGAAAAGGTTCCGGGTGAAAGAGTTTGGTGTGATCTAAAATTATCTCCACGGGCGAATGAGGAGCGAGGAATTAATTTCTCCCCTAGTTTACATAATCCACAAGGCGAGTGGTAAACTTCAATTGTTCTTTGTGTTACGATGTTTATTTTTATGTATTGAATTTGTATTAACACTCATATATTCCACAGGGGGTATCGTCCAGATATGAATTTTACAAGTTATGAACCAACGGCCAGTTGGAATATGCCTAGTTTTGGTGTGTTGGATCATGATGGTCCATCCGGGAGTCATCATTAACAGGATAATATGCATCATGGGATATCAACACATTATGATTTGTAAGTGAAGTGATAAAGTTTATATGTAAAGTTTGGATGAATTTGAAAAACTCATTATTTTATTGGTTGTGCAGTGAAAACGAGCAACTTGAAGGTCCTGTCCTTACTCAATTGCCCGAAGACGGCATATTTAATCGGGATATGGCATATGCGCGGAGTCAGGAAGAGAATAGTGATTATGACAATAATGCTGATGAGTCTGGAGATGACACACCTTTCCCTGATGAGGGTTATGATGATGAGGACGAGAATGCTGAACCCGATTTGACAAGGGAGCATGCTCCACCTTCCGTTAGACCAAGAGTCTACGAGTCCCATGTGCCGTTTCATTCTAGGGAGATTTCCTACGTTGATCATTTTCCAAGTATGCCGGATGTGGATGCCCTCACAAGGGATCTTGACAAAATTCGGATAACAATGTGGGATGAATCTAGAGCAATGGTGCTGTCAAAAGGCATGCTTTTTGCTGATAAAGCACGCCTGAGATCGTAGTTCATGAGTCATCTCTGGAAGTATACAAGGTTATTTGTCGTAGATGGTTTCAAAGTTGTAATTGGATGCTACATGCAAGGAAGTTGAAAACAAATATGTGGGTTGTGGGTAAATACATTGGCACCCATAACTGTGAAATAGACATATTCAGTGGGAATCATTTTAACTTGAATGTTGACTTGATTTCTCTTGTCTTGATTTCACACATTGAAACGCCCATAAGGTACAAGATCAAAGAGTGTATAACATCTGTCCACCAGGTATATCATTACCAAAAGAAAGGCATTTCTCGGGCGCAAACGTATGTTTGAAATTATTTATGGTAACTCTCTACCCAGGTATATGGCCGCATTGCAACACTTGAAACCCGAGACTGTTGTTGAATGGAAGCTTGAGCGGATTCTGATAATACAAGAACACATATTCAGATATGTATTTTGGGCATTTAAACCAGCCATTGATGGTTTTATGCATTATCGGCCGGTAATATCCATAGACGGCACTCATGTCTATGGAAAGTATGATATTAAGTTGTTGATCGCCATTACAGTAGATGCTAATGAAAGTATACTTCCCCTAGCATTTGCTATTTGTGCCAATGAAAGCCAAGAAATGTGGACATTATTTTTGAACCACTTGAAGGAGCATGTTGTCAGATAGCGTTTAGGTATTTGTCTAATATCTGATCGGCATGGCGGTATTTTAAGTTCTGTACAGAATTTGCGTACATGGAAGGAACCGTATGCCTACATCATTACTGTGTAAGGCACCTGAGGGCTTATTCGAACAAGGACTTGCATGATTTAATGTGGATGGCTGCAACAGATCACCAAGAGTGTAAATTCAGGAGGCGAATGGGGTTAAATCTAATTGATATTTAGCATTAATACTTTAGTACAACAATTTAACATACACCCCAAGAAAAAAACACAATAATTATTCGCCATTATCGTCCTTGTCTGGCACTATTTCATCGTCACTGTCTTCATCTTCTTCGTCAACATCGTGTACGCACCCTTCGGGACCGAGGACATCGTAATCTAGGCCCCAGTTGACACACATTTCTCCTATTTTATCGCTATCATCAATAAGACCACTTGCTTGATTTCTACAACAATATGGGACTCTACGTCCAACGTCTGTGGTAGAAACTTAGGTAGTTTCTCCCACTCGACAACTGTTGGGAAAACAGAATAATCACTGTCTCTATGCGATTTTTCATTTTCTAATAAATCCCATTACTGATCCTCCATTCCTCCCAGGTAGTTAAGATCGTCCATTGCATGATGAACAACTAGTGCCTTTTCCATCTCTAGAATCTCCTTCATCAAATGCCGAATCACTTCTTGTTCCTCTTTGTGTGTGTTTGTTTGGAAGGTTGCAGACAGTGCCTGTGGCACAACAAGCCAATGCCAATGACATAGTACATCATAATTACATAATTTTAAGTAAAGGGGAACCCATTGTAGTTTTTCGCCCCAAATTCGCATACCTTCAGGCTTTGTAGAATGCGCTTCGCTCTCAATAATGTGCCCTGCAACTTTGAGATCAGTGTATATATTGATAGGCTTATTTTTTAAGGGACGCATAATACCATACCACTTGTCATTAACCAAATCAGTATAGCAACCTAGCATATTTTTTTCAAGGTAGGGATTGATAGTATTAAGACGTGTTCCATGGGGATCTGTTGAACAACCTTCACCATTTTGCCTCTTCTTGAATCATTTATTAAATATTAGTGTCATTTTTGTAATGGATGTTGTAATATTTCTTCAAATGGTCTTTGAATACAAATCTCTTGGTTCAGTTTAAGAAGTTGCCTTATACCCTAAAGAATCATTATCATGCGTTACATAACGCGCCACCAATATGCATTATGTGTATTGTCTTGTCGATCTGAAAAAGTTGTCATTCTGAAAAAGCTGTCTTGTACCCTAAAGAATCATTATCACGCAAAACATAGCGCGCCACCAGTATGCATTATGTGCATTATTTTGTCGACCTGAAACAAAACGTTGTTCAGGAAAAGTTGTCTTGTACCCTAAAAAATCATTATCATGCGAAACATAGCGCGCCACCAATATGCGTTATGTGTATTATCTTGTCGACCTGAAAAAGCTATCATTCTGGAAAAGTTGTCTTGTACCCTAAAGAATCATTATCATGGATACATAGCGCATCACCAATCTGCGTTTTGTGTATTAGCTTCCTATAAAAGCCTACGCATTTTAGTTATTATTTGCGCTTAACGAAACAAATAGGAAAACATTCCATTAATTTTTCATTTTTCTTGCATTACGAAATGTCTGGATGCAATGATGTACCAAGGTGTTATTGTAGCAAACGTGCGATTTTGAAGCCACGTTGGTCAAATTGCAATCTGGGTCGCAGACGCTGGATCTGTCAACAACTTGTAAGTGATTATTTTGACAAAAACGTTAGTTAATATTTTTTTTATAACTTGTTAATTAATAGTGTTGTGTTATAATCCCCATTGGTAGGACGAAAATCAATGTGGATTTCAAGAATGGTATGATGAACCCATTAACCAGGAATACTACAAATTATGTTTGCACTATGTTTGGAATATGACCGGTGAATACGAACTCCAGATCTTTAAACTACAACAATAATTTGCGACAGTGAAAGAGAAAATAAAAGAGACAGAAGAAGAAAGAAATAGGCTGGAAGAGAAATTTAAGTGGTTGAAGAACAGAATAATGGGCGATAGTGACTAAACAAACACATGGATGTGTTGGGTGTAGTATTTTATCTTTATGTTTTATGTGTCATGTACTATCATTAATTGTACCGAATTTAAATTATGTTAAGTTGTCATTTTTTTTTGTGTTGTAGTATTAAACTAATAAATAATCCGAGAAATAAAAACACATGCGCAAATTATGTAAAATATAAATAATGTTGCTATTATATATAATATGTCATATATACAGATAATAATAAATGTCAATATGTCCTACAGCCTATATGCTTTAAAGCATAGGCTGGCCTGAGGCGCATTCCATCCCGCCCGGATACGCTATCAGGATCATCCTCATCACGTCGCCTCTTTAGCGGAGGATGCGCTGCAGCATGATCGTTGGTAAGGTTGGCAGACTCGGTAGAAGCGACCGTCAGTCCAACAGTAACCTACAGAATAATAGGATATTTTATTATATGAAATATCAATTACTAGCGTACGTGTTAGATAAAAAACTTTTAATGGTCATACCATAATCTCAGTGGGCTCCTGAATAAAATCATCCGTCTTCGGCATGCCAGTATCGCATAAAGTGGTCTCCATGACGGGCGATGGTGATGTCTTTAAAAACAATAAAAACGCTTTAGATACTGATGAGTAATCAATGAGATAAAAACAAATAGAAATAATAGTAATACAAATAAACCTACGCTTGAGTAGCGACACACTGCTCTGTCAGAACATCGGGGTGCACTGGAGTAGATAAAGTATGTGAAACATCCTCAGCAATCCTCGATGATGAGCCATAACTCAGTCATCGCCCACTATGTACCTCTCATATCAGACAATCCTCAGCAATCGTCGATGGCTCTAGTCGATCAGGAAAATACTGATCCCACTTTTGCTGTGTAATGGTCGTGCCCGCGATCAACAATGGAGCTGACGGGGTCAACGGCGAAGTCCCCGGCGATAGCTGCAGGCTGAATGATAGCATATAATGAGGAGCATCGTATGGCTCAGGGTGGTCACCAGGCTAATAATCTTTAATATACTACACGGGTGCCTCAACGCCCCTTTGCAGGGGACCCCGTCCTCCCTGACCACCACGACCTCGTGGGACACCCCTTCCTCTCTAGCCACGCCTTCCATGTCTACTACGTTCTTACTCCACTGGTGGCCCGCGATGGTATTCCTCTGGTGGCACATAAGTAGCCTCGTATCCTAATCGCTCATCATCGCGGGCACGTCTCAATGTCCGGGCAGCCAGATCTGTAAACTGACGACCATACTCGTGCAAAGCTGCCTCTCCCTCGCCGGTATGCTACAGCAGCTGCAGTCTTAGCTGGTAGAACTGATGTATTCCAATAGCCTGCATAACATATCAAATATTATTTACGGAATGATAATTTAACGTTATAAGTAAGTATAACAAATAACATACCAGTGCCTCATGCCTCCCAGTGTATGGAATGTACCGACCATCAGCGCGATGAATGGGATTCACGACATGAAGTCGGATAATGCTGAGATACCATCCCATATACTCATGCTCGCCATCCGTACGCTCGGGTGCAGGTGGTTGAGGAATCATGTCATACCTCTGATCCCAAACCTCAATCTGGGCCTCTAGCCAGTCCAAGTATGTCTGGTCAACCCTGGAACAATCATACCACCGGTAATGTGTCCTAAGACAAACAGGCGGAATAGGTACAAGCTGCGGTCGACCAAACTGGTGAAGGACTCGCTCGGTGGCACAATGCTCGACAATATTGAAACATATCAATGTGATAGAAGAGCTCCACATAACTCGGTCGCGAGAGCAATAATCGGCAAACCAGTTATGAGCGCGTCGTTGTATGGCCTCCATAAGAACTATTAATCAAACATAGGAATCTTGAGTTAACACAATACATATAAAGCCAGGCCAAGTAAACTTAAGAATACATGTACATGCGTACCTTCAAGCAAATCCCTGTAATAGGGGAGATGATGTCGAGCCTCGACCTTGCATCTGTATCCTCGCCTATCAACCCACCTCCAAGCTAAAGGGAGAAACGGTGGAGGTGGTGCATCCAGAGCGATGGGTGGTAGAGGTGGTTGGAACTACAGGAACCACTCCCAGGCCCAAACCTAATATAGATTATGGACATAAAATTTAAGGTATTCTCACCCTATGTATGTTATAATCATGAAAACAATTGACTATGTTTTCACACGCAGCAGTGGTAAAAATCCGGCAACGTCTCTCTAGGTGCCCATGGACGCCCGACATATTTGTCTATACAGGTAACCTAGAACAGCTGCACCCCAGTTGTAAGTATGTAAATCATCTAGCCGCTCAAGATGATGTAGAAATCTCAAGCTGACTAGGTTTTCCAAAGTGTTCGGGAACATTACACCACCAAACATCAACAGCAACACCAATCTCGTGTGCCGATCGATAACCTCTATGGGTGAATCATCCGTAATCTCCGCATCCATCGCCTTCAGATGCTGTCGGACGAGCGTCATCTGCAAATGAGAGGCTCCACTCAATGT